>VDFB02300540.1:0-13605 GCA_007258455.2 Sequoia sempervirens | reverse complement strand
TTAAAGATCACACACTAAGGTTTGACTTCCTACGTGGCTCTGGGTCCCACTCTTACACCGTTCAGTCGGATACTTTGATTTATTTTCATCTTCCGTTTCCCGTTTTCTTTTGCACTGCACTCCTCTGACTCTCTGACAGTCACGGTCACTGCAACTTCCGCCCAATGCTATCACACTCCTTGATAATGAAAGCGACGGGTTAAGTTTGAATTTAAATTTCGAATCTACCCCTCCTGCTCAAGCAGAAGCAGCAACAGGAGGATTTCTAGTGCAAGATTTCTCTGCAGAGCATGTCGCAGAAACTGAAGCAGATTTGGTGTACTCCTGGCCTGTGCCAAGATGGGAGCTTTGGAACAGAGTGTGGACATCCATCAAACTAAAGAGGCATTATTATCATATATTACAGTTCGAAATCCTCTGGTAGACATGTATGCAAAATGCGGAAGCACAGACACGGCACGTGAACTGTTTGAGCGGATGCCTCAAATAAAGCGGTCTCATGGAATGCTATGATTGCAGGATATACACAAAATACGTTCACTGAAAAGGATTTATAAACTTTTAACTAAATGCAATTGGCAGCCGTAAAGCCAGACCTCGCAACCTTTGCCAGTATTCCTCCAGCCTCTGCCAAAATGGGAGCTTTGGAACATGGCATGGACATTCATCCCAGGAAAATGAATAGAGGAATTCTGTCAGATGTTGTAGTTGCAACTGCCCTGGTAGACATTTATGCAAAAATGTTGAAGCATAGACAAGGCACGAGAACTGTTTGACAGAATGCCTCAAAGAAATGTTGTTCTCATGGAACGCCCTGGTTGCAGGATATTACCAAAATGCATCCGAAGACATCAAATTATTAAGGTTCTTATTATTCTTTATTGCATGTCTTCATGATTGAAAGCTATCACTTAAGGTATGGGTTCTTTGATATATAAGAATGTTTGAGATTCTATCATGGAGTCTTTGATCTTTAAGTATAATATTTTTTTAAAAGAGATGAATCTCATAAGTCTTTTATAGGCTTATTATTGAGGTAAACATATTGATGAAACCATTACAATATCAATGATGTTACATTTTATATTCAAAATTATTTCTATTGATAATCCCTTCGATTTGGATGTTTAGTTTAATAAGTTAGCTATAAATATTTGTGATGCTAATGACCAAGTTGTAGTATATGATGATTCATTCCTTTGGTTTGTAGCATTCCAACAATTAGATACAAAATATGCTAAGAGAGAAGTTCTAACAAAAGAAGATGAATAAACTAATAATGAAGTCAACTTAGCATTATTTATTAATAAATTTGCTAGTAGATTTATTAATGAATTTGGTTATAGAAATGAGTCTCATATAGCATGTACAATGAATGTGATAAAAATTAGAGAGCCTTCAATATGAAAAACTAGGTCCTTCACATGTGGTGCCTCAACTTTCCATATTAGCTTTAATGATCTAAATGATGGTTTGGGCTACATATATGACTCAAGTGTATATGATTTTTTCTATTTTGATCATAGCATTAGTTTTTCCTAGTCCAATAATATTTTACAAACATTAATTTAAAGCTAACCAAATTGATAGTAGAAGTAATATTTGGATCTTTGTGCAAATGAAGAAGAAGATAAGCTACACATTTTAGGTGACCTATAGAATTAACCCAATATAGTTTACTTAGAGAATTTTCCTATATTTGAGAGTTTTCATTGGGATTTCCTAATAAAAAGTTTTCTTTATAAAAATTAGGTAGCCTAGTATGTCATTTTGTAACATGTGAATATGAGGCATTTAAGTTTGACATTAATATATCTAACGTGGTTTGGATTTAGGACAATTCCAAGGCATTAGATTATGAAGAATTTTATTTTCCTATGTGTTGGGATAGATTCACTTTCCAATAATGATGAACCATGTAATGTTAGCGTAAATACTAGATGCAACTATGGTAATGTTAATATGCATGATTTCTATGTGTTGCATAGTGAGCTATTTGATTTATATAAGGGCCTAAAAGTTAATTTTTATTCTTGATCTTCAACCAAAATATGCCCATGTGTACATTCTTGAATGTATGAGAATATTTATATTTTAGCTAGGTAGTAATTGCATTATAATGAAAAGAATGGGATAACTAATCTAATTTTTTGTTTTTGATTTAGGGAAGTATTAGTTGTATGTTTTCCTATAACCTTTAGGCACAAGAGGTCTTGTAAAGGATAGTGTATCACATTTTTTGTATGGGTCATTTTAGCTTCATATGTATGCTAGAATCTTCTTAGTCACAATTGCATGTCTCTAATATGTGGGAATGTTGTTCATTGCAAGCCTTTAAGTTTTAAGTTTCTCTTTCTTTTATGTTTAATTTATATTTGTACATATGTAATTCTTGTGCATTTTAGTTTGTGGCCTTATTTTATTCTTCTCCCTATCTTCTTGATTTGGTATGCTCTATTAGAGACTTCTAGATTCTTGTTGTACCTTTTGGACATTTAAGTCCCTAACAAGAGGTGTTGTTGACATCCATTCTTGGAATAACCTATTTCTATCTCTTTATAGTGTTTTGGCATGCTTAACATTGACAATCAATCCAAAAAATCAAATTAGGGTTTCATCCTTATGTCTTTACCTAGCTATATGATTGATGCCCTTTTTTATTTGTTTCCCCACATACGTTTATTAAATATTTTATGATTTTAATAATATTTTATGTTATAATGATGGTGGAATATTATAACAATGCCTAAGTCCCTACTTTTCCCCATGTAGTTTATTTCTAATTGACCATTGACTTATTATGATAGGTGAAAAATTATTTTTGTGTTTGCTCTACAAGACACTCTCACTTTTGTGGTGGCACATTAGTAAATTTGTACAAAGTCACATGTATTCTCTTTACTCTATACATGAACAAAAATGGTTGAATTCTTTGTTGTGAATTCTATCATTTATCCATTCAAAAAAGAGTTGTTTGTAGTTTTATTTTCTAGATGTCATGGACTTAAGGGTCAAATAGTTATTGGTCAAGATGAAAGTAGGTGGATGCCTAATTGGGCTTGCATTATAAAGGAGTAATTCCAAATATAGCCAAGTGGCCCAATGATTTATGTTTTGTGGAATTTATATTTATTAGATGTTATCCTTTGTGAAGGGAAAGGAGAGTGTGACATGTTCTATTTTTTTAAGAAATGAAAAATTGGCTAAACAAGTGGATTGTAACTTCAATGATTATGTTTCATCCTAAAGTGAAGAGATTACATTAGTAATACATTTGGTGTATGTATTGCACTTTCACTATATTTTTTATCACAATTGTGGCTCCACAAATCCTAAAGACAACACAAAAACCTAATTCTAGTGAATGTTGAGATTGGTTTGTGGGATAAAGTTATGATTAGATAGTAGAAACAACAAAAACTATATGTAAGAATTGGAAATATTTGCTTCATCATTAGGCTCTTCTATATCAAGGTAGGTTTTCCCAAAGGTATTTTGATAGGACAATAAAAGAGATAAAAATAACACTTAATTCATCAACAACTAGACCTACTATATGATAACCCCTTTGTTACATCAAAAATTGAATACCCTAACAATTTCACCATTTTTTTTAGGATTTCTTTAGTGACCATTCCCATATCATATTTAGGGATCATTTTAACCTCAACCTTGGTCATTTTTCCTTCACCACATTACCAAATTTTCTATCGCATTTTGGTTCTTCTTACTTGTTGGCATATAGTTGTCATTGATGTCAAAACAACAAATCATGCAAAGGAGATTGTTGGCATGATGACAAAGGATGAATGTGAGAGTAGTGGATCTGATGGTAAATTAGGCTATAGTTTAGATATGGGTTTTTCGAGAGCATTCGAGTGATGTGCTTTGCAGATCCAACAGTTGATGAATATGCCCAAGAATGAACTATTTCTGCTCTCGGGTGATATTAGGGTTTACAGATAAACCCTAATAGGTTTACAGTCATGGCGTCGTGAACATAAATTATATTTTGTCAGTGACTTGGCATTGCAGGTTGCATGTCACATGAGTAATAACTTGTGTCATTCATCTTGTGGAGGTGACCGACCCCTCTGCCTAGCACTTTAAAGTTATACATTTCCATCAGTTCAGTGGGACACTAATGTATCAATAGGAGTCAAGTTGTAGTCTCTTTGAAAGCCCAAAAACTATCTTATCGACGAGACAATTCAATGTTGATAGGAGTCAAGCAGACGTCTCTTTGAGGGCCCGATGATCATTTCATTAGCAAGACACTCGTGTATCGATACGAGTCTAGAAGGACTCTCTTCAATGGAGCAATAAGGAGTAAGGAGAGATTTATCAGTGTGAGTGAATTTTTTTGGTGGGACCTTGTTCACAGTCCCTTCAATGGTCCAATAATTGTGGTGGGACCTAGAGCTATGGTAGGACCGTGAGATCACAAAATTCTAGAACTTTAGAACCACAAATTGAGGGTTGTGAAGTTTTGGAAACCTCTAACTTACTGACCCAACCATGATGACCGTTGATGAAGGTGGGACCCAATAGGCTGACGATGGAGTTTGGTGATGTAAAAGGTGTATATGCGAAAATTTCCCGCATATCCCACTGAGAATTCAATGGGGCCCAATCAAGAACTGTGGGGACAGTAGGGAATGGTGAATATTAATCCTTGGAGATCAAATAGTGCTCATTGTAGAGTCTTGGTAAGACCATATAGTGGAAGGTGACAATGTAGACACGCAGACATATGATGACAGCATGTGGACCCCACATTGGAATGATATATTAGGGATTTTTGTTTTCATCAGAGTGCCATTCTATCATCGGTAGGACTCTCAAGGTAATCCCTTCAATGCAGTGATGGTAACCTTCATTAGTGAAACAAAGTGATATCATCAAGACTATGGAGCTAGTCCCTATGATAAGGCGATGAGAGAATGGATGCCGACTGTGGGACCCAATAAGGTAAGGATGACGAACAGTCAAAGAGCGAATGAAAGGATGACACGTGGCAATGACCTTTCTAATGGACCCCGCGTATGGAAAGCAGTGTATGGAGGAGATCCACAATGCAAATTGTTTGGCAATTGATCCAACAATCATCATCAGTCAGTGGAGATCGACGATGGAGATTTGAAAATCGTTTATCAAATGGTTGGACCTTAAAGGTGTTGAGATGAATGGGGAATGCAAGTTCATGGTGTGAAAAGAAGATCAACGGCCCAAATTCAAAGATAAAGATTTACAATGACCATGACTATATGAATGAGGGTTTTGATTGGTAACCGACATAGAAGAAGAAATTAATTGGTCAAACTACACCAAGTGACCAATGTAAATCAAGATTTGACCTTCAAGGAAGTGGAAAAGATTGCAAAGGTGATCGAGATCGAATCAGATTGAATGGTCAAGAGAATTCATTGAGTACACAACTAGATTTTAGGATTTGACAGAGAGAACGAAGAAAAATTCTTTGTATTAGAATTAAAAGTTGTATGGCTCAATGTAGAGGTATGGTGATATCTGATAAACCTTAGCAGATGTATTTATGATGAGTTGGATGATGGCATGTAGCTTGATGTGCAGGTAGTTTTCCGGTGAAGTTTGCAAGTGAAGGAAACCCTAGCAGAAGATTTGAGAAGATCTAGATGGTACAGAGAATCTCAAGGCAATGATTGTAGATTAGTTGAGAGAAGAAAAAGAAGATGATCATAGAATTGTCCATGGGTTGTATCTACAAGAAGAAAAGAGGAGAGATAGCTACGAGTGCAAATACTGAATGCACACATGTGTGACCTAGACACAACATAGATAATCATCTAGGTTTTGCATTCAGGGGTGTGTTGTTGAGAGTGCAGCTTCAATAGCAGTAACTCGTAAGTTGTAGGGTGTGCAACAATTCATTGAATGTAATGGTGAAATTTTAGGTTGTGTAGAACCAAATTGTATGCATATATGAACTTGTAATTCTATTGAGGTTGTAGCCTCATTGAACTGAGTTGTAGCTCATACTAGGTGATTGTAGTCTCTTTAGAGTTGTAGCTCCTAAAACAAGGTGTTGTAGCATCCTTGAAGTTGTAGCTTCTAAATTAGGGATTTGAAGCTTCCTTGGGTTGTAGCCCTAAACATTGTAATAGAGATTTCATTTGTGATGCTAGATTTGAGCAATAGCCTTAGGCATGAGTGTGTTGATTATCTATTTGCATGCTTATGTTTGCATCTTTAGTTTTCAATCTACACATTAATATTTTAAGAAAGAAATTTGCACAAAGTATTTGAGCTAAGAAAGTAATCTGTATAAAGGTGTTTGAAGGCTAAAGTTTTAGTATCTACTGATTCACCCCCCTCTTAGTAAATCATTATGTTCTAACATTACTGACATAAAATCACATGTTAAATTTTGAATAATTTCTCTAGAATATGAGTGCAATATTCTTGAGCATTCAGATGATACTATAGTGTCCAATTAATTTCACAAAATTTAATTGTTTCTTCTTTACCATTTACCTAACATAGACAAAAGATAATACAATTATTCTATAATGTGCAATTCAATAGTTAACCTAGCATAGGCAAAAGATAATACAATTAGTCTAAACAAAAAATATACAAAATAGCAATAGTAATTGTGAGTCATCCTCTCCCATTTCCTACTGGTCGAGCATCTTTTCATTTACTTTGGAGTTTCCTTCACCTTTTATTTTCTCTTTCTCTACCTCCTACTTCAAATTTTCATTTCATAAATTAGTATTTTTTATAAAAATCATTTAATTAAACATCCATGTTATCATAAAATAAGTCTTTGATAGATATCCCAACAATGAATATTAGTATACAATGGTATTCAAATTACCACGAATGCTGGCTTTTCCAACCTAGTCATTGAAGGGGACTCTAGAAACACCATTCTTTTGTTGAATAGGATGACTAAACCTTGTTGGTCCCTTTGGGACCCCATCCTATCAGCTTGCAATCTCATGATTACTCTTGGGAATAGCAGATCTACTCACGTGTATAGAAATGGAAACAAAGTAGAGGATGCACTAGCTAACCTTGGCGCTTTTACTCCAAATTTAGTTATTTGGGATAATATCTCTCATATCCATGGGCATGTGTGTGAGTTAATTAATAATGATGTCAAAGTACTAAAAAAAGAGAGATTGAGCTAGATCTCTTGTCATCTCCCTTATTCATTTGTCACAACTTACAATTATGGAAAATTACCCTCTCTAAGCAGTCTTTTCATAAGCCTTTCTATTCTTGGCTTTAGTATTCTTCTCGACATTTCTATAGAACTCTTTCTCTTGCTTTGTTGTCAACAAATTTTTCCTTGGGAGCAAGTTGGTCTAGGATGAACCTGCCACTTGTGAGGTGTGGAAGCAAGATAGGGAGATCTGTCATATTATTCAATGAGGTAAATTAGCCTCATATGTGGATGGCATGAAGGGGAATGACCCCAAGTTGTCTGTTGAGTTTGCTAACTCCCTAGAATGGTGACATTGTCACCATTGGTGGGTGCTCCTTCCTTGTGAACACTGAGTTGATTACTAAGGTGATGGGAATTTCATTGGATGATGCTTACATTCCTTGAAAGCCTAAGGGTCACTACCAAAAAAATATGGAGAGGTTTATGAAAGAACTTGGTGAAAAGGTTAACAGACTCCAAAATAGTTTCAACAAGGCTGACCTTCCCGGGGTGTGGAGCAAAATTGCGGAAGTGCTGATGAGGTATGTATCATTAGAGGGTCATTTCCATCATTTTCGTGCCCATATCTTTCCCATGCTTAATCATTTATGCTATAATGTTAAAATGAACTTTTCTTTCTATATTTTTTCTTCTCTTGAACAATCCATTAAGAATGTCTAGGGTAAAAGTAAAATTATCCCCATTCACCAGGGCTTAATTTTCTACCTTTTCCATCAACAAACCACTCTTTTACTCTCCCTGGTCACTGTCAAGAGGAGCACGTTGGTTATCCAAAATCCTGCCAAGCCCCTAAGGGCCCTATTTCCAATTGTACCCTTGGTGAAACCCCTTCCACCACTTTCCATATCACTAGATCCTAGGGGAAAATTCCTATTAACGAGGAAACCCCTCCTGACCCCATTAAAAGTGTATTTTCCTGAGACCACTCCTATTTCTACCTCTAGCTCTAATAATTCATATAATTCCTGATGAAAAGTCATGGAAACCTACCCTTGGAGATTCCCTCGTGTGTTTCCCTAGTCATGTTGAGGTGTCTTCAATGTCCCCAATACCCCCCTATCATTAACCCTTCTAGTCCCCAAAAATCCCCAAAAATATGCATTAATTTGGATGGGACCTCTATTGAACCCAATGTGGGTAATGATATTTGTGCCTCTTGTGATCCCCTTCAACATAAAATGAATGAAATTTTAGCAATTGTCAAAGTCCAGAATGACATCCTAAAGTGGCTTCTGGGTCAACTCATTATTGCAAAGGAAAAATTTTAGGTGCTAGAAAACAAGGTGCTTAATCAACTAGCTCAATGGCCGAGTGAGGTTGAAGACGATGGGTGTTGGGATATGCTTTCCTCCCTTTCCAAATTATTTGACAGATGAGCTAATTAGAACAAGGATATGGAAGATCTTAGAGCCCTTATGGGCACAAATGAGGATAAAATGAAATTATAGGAGGAGATTACTACTATTCATAGCAATGAAGAAAAAATTATGCAATTTCTTTAAGAGATTATTGATTACAACAAGGATTCTATGAAGAATACCACTACAACCATCCAGGTCTTTCAACAAGAGCTAAGGAACAGTCATGAAAAAAGAGTGGATTAGGGTGGTCTTGATGATAGTCACGTGTAGAAAAAAGGCAAGGTGGTGGGCAGTTCAGCTCTAGACACTACCGTGGAGACCTAGTCTATTCAAAGGGGACCCCTATCATTTGATGAGAAGCTCCAATTCTTGGCTAAGGAGTGATAGGAAATTAGTGGTCTCAAGATTCTGGGAGACCAGTAGCTCAGTTTCGGTCCCTTGTTAGTTTTTCTCTATGTGCTATTTTTGTTTCTTAGGTTGGTTGGTTTGTAGCTATTTCTTTTTTTTTGCTTTCTCGGTCTTTCACTTCTCTTGATCCCCTCATTTGGCCTCTATGGCCATTTTGTAATGGGTACGGGTCCTTCCCATTTTAATCTAATAAAAAAAAAGAGTATTAGAAGTGATCTCCATTGCACTCTATGCATCTAATTTTATAAAGCCAACATGATATTCTAGATTGCCAAAAACTCAAATAAAAAATAAAACTAATGAAATTTTCTTGAAAATAGAAATAAAGCCTTGTTCCCTCATGCAAGTCTAACATGGTGCACATTATTATAGTGACTCCTATTTTTTGTATCACTTCATTTAGTGTGACCAATAATCTCCACATGAAAATTATCCATATTTAAAATGATGGGTGTAGTTCATATCCCTCACAACTTCTCTTGCAATCATCTTGGAGATAATTTTTTTTGCAATGTGGCAATCAACACATACTCAGAGGTTCTTCATAGCTCTAATAGTTATTCTAAGGGTTGTGTCCCACAAACCAAAAATAATTTCTAAATTTTCACTATGGTGGCAAATAAATGATTATTTTTCTTCCTTTTCCATATCACTAAGTAAATGTCTTGAATCTCAGAAACACCATATTGCCTTCATCTCCCAAACAATGTCTCAAAATTTACATATAGATCTATTATGTCCATGAATGTAATATATTTCCTACATAAAAAATAACATACCATTTTATGGCCTTCAAACCAACTACATTCGAGGTTTTGTTTAATTCCTTTATCTTTCATCAATCTCCTTACCATTTGAACCTCATGCCACTTGCCCACTTTTCTATATATGTTTGAGAGAATAACATAAATCACAACATTTTTAGGATCTAAATTAAAAAGGAGTGCCATCATAAATTAAAGAGCTTTTAATTTTAATTAGGACATGTGATTATATTTAAATTTGCTATAGATGTGGGTATTTATAAATTTGATTTTACTCAAGATCTCAAGTTTAGATTCGACACTTCTTTGTTCCTAAAACTCCTAGTGGATGTGAGGATCCTTTTAATGTTAACATAACTGGAATTCTATTTTTTTATAGGGGCAACATTCAAACTCCCACTTAGAGGATAGGCTTAAGTGCATGTTTAACTCTAGTTGTAGTCAATTGATGACTTAGATTTCACTCAATAGAATAATGAATAGGGATTTTTCTTGACTTAGGATTATTTCCTCTTAGGGAAATGTTTCCATTAGAGATTTACTCTAAGACATCCATAGTCAACAATTTTCTTGAGGAATTGATGGTTAGTAGTTATTAAGACTTGGAAACAAAATTAGGCTTCAATATTACAAAGGAATCTAGTCTCAAAGGATAGGATTGATAGAGAAATTATCATGAAGGGACTCAAAGACTTATTATAATTAATTCAAGAAAAAATCTTCAATTCTTAAATTATTTAGACTTTAGATCATTGAATCTTGCAAAGAGCCACAAGATAATGGATTCAGTCTAGGCTATTAGAATTTTCCTCAAAGAGTTATGATAATACTTCCTTTTATGATTTATCCATAGGGTTTATACAATTATCTCTTAACAAATATTGATAATTTACAAGACTTGATTTATATCTAGGGTATATGCTCAATTGATGACATAAGAAAATTACTTACCAAATTTATGAATTACATAAATACTACACTTTAGCATCTAACCATCCATGACTCTAATTGTCTAGATCATTCCCTCTAGGTCAAGTACACTTAAGTAGCTAGGATCACTAACTAAAACATTATAGAATCATGTCACTTGTCTTATAGATTAACCCAAATAATAATATCACACAAGCCTTGTACTAATTAAGCCTTCTAGGAAGCTCATACAAGCCATAAGTAATCTATATCACACAATAGAATCATAGTATTAAAAAACTAACTCTATATTTGAGGCGATGGGTCAAACTTTACATGGATAGTTTACACAAAGTATTATAATCTTTAACTATTAACATATCCTTTACAATTCTCTAGCCATTACAACTTAATGCCTTAAGAAAAAATTAATAACAAGTCTCTTGATTCTTAACCAATAATTTGATGATTGTCAATTGTCACCCAACAATCCTTAATGCTTCCTACTACACATCTTTGATGGGGTCCTTAAGAAAATTTACCCCTTTCTCCTATAAACATATTGGGTAAACACATATCACAAAGTTCATTGCAATAGTCAAATATAATTGTAGTTAGATTCATGAATTTAGAGATAATATGCATTCATCTTTATTGTAAAAAAAGTTATTCATTGATTCATCTAATGTAGGAACATGTGTTACCAATTTATTATTAGAGTGTAGAGTATTTTGCTTGGGTGCTAACTCGAGTATAATGCCTACTTTTCCTCCTATGCACCATTACAATGACATGTTCAACTTCATAAGGATTTTACTGAGGTGTGTGGCCTTTTAGAGGTCTTCAACCCATTTGATCAAGGTATAGTGATTCTAGAATCTAAGCAATTTTGTAGCTAATTTCTAGAACCAATCCAAGAGAACCATGGAATCCACCACTTAACCAATCTAGGAAAATTATGACATCCACCCATTAGCCAATCTAGAACTCAATATCACTAGGTTGACCAATTGACATATGCACAAGCATGCATACATATAGACACAAACATGTCTCTAAACATTTGAGTCACAATTACATTCAACATAATTTGGGGGGTTACAACCACTTCAATGGGCCCTAACACATATTAACAAGGAAATACCTTGATCACAATGTAACACCTTGCTATACCAAATCAACACTATCCAACCTTAAACAAACATAGCAATCATCCTAAGAACACCTTGATAATCAAAGCAACACCTCACTATGGAAAGACATGCTATTCAACTTGTAATAGAGATATAAAATATCCCATCTCTACTAGGATGACCATTATTTGGATTTTTGATTCACCAAAATGACCACTATGTTACTTTATGCATGAATGACCATGGAGCTATTGTCTCTGTAAATTGGTGACTATACAACTCCATTGAGGCCTAAAGGATGATCAACAATTTAGTCCACAAAGTCTTCCTTGTGGCTATATCAAATGCATATTGTACTACAATAGATCAAACTCATACATAATGATCCCAACATTGACATGAAACCCATGAATTCACAAACATAGAATGACATTCACACAACCACATTGAGAACTCTAGCTTGAACATATATCGTCACAATTTAATAACATCACTAATCACATACACATAATGCACATCCATAATATATTATTTCACCAATTTCAACCTAAACATATACCTCATCTAAACCTTCCTCAACTCACCTGATCTCATATACTCTTCACTAATTTGTATGATGAATTGTAATCTCATATACTCATTGCTAATTTGTATGATATACTCTTCGTAATTTGTATGAATTGTAATCTCATAATCTCATATACTCATTGCTAATTTGTATGATATACTCTTCGCTAATTTGTATGAAGAATTGTAATCTCATATACTCATTGTTAATTTGTATGATGAATTATAACTACAGTTATGGTATCAAAATTACTCCAAAAGTTGAATATATAGGTTTTATGAATATATAGCTACATTTTGCATACACGTCTACCAGAGCAGTTCCAAAGCTCCCATTCGGTACAAGTTGGGAGGATACTGGCAAAGGTTGAAGAATTCGGCTTTACACCAGCCAATCACATTTGGTTGAAAGCTTCTAAAGCCTTTTCAACAAATGCATTTTGTTAATATCCTGCAACCAGGGCGTTCCATGAGAACAACATTTCTTTGAGGCATTCTGTCAAACAGTTCTCGTGCCTGCTTCAACATTTTTGCATACATGTCTACCAGGGCAGTTGCAACTACAACATCTGACAGAATTCCTCTATTCATTTTCCTGGGATGAATGTCCATGCCATGTTCCAAAGCTCCCATTTTGGCAGAGGCTGGAGGAATACTGGCAAAGGTTGTGAGGTCTGGCTTTACGACTGCCAATTGCATTTAGTTAAAAGTTTCTAAATCCTTTTCAGTGAACGCATTTTGTGTATATCCTGCAATCATAGCATTCAATGAGACCGCTTTATTTGAGGCATCTGCTCAAATAGTTCACGTGTCGTGTCTGTGCTTCCGCATTTTGCATACATGTCTACCAGAGGATTTCGAACTGTAATATCTGATAATAATGCCTCTTTAGTTTGATGGATGTCCACACTCTGTTCCAAAGCTCCCATCTTGGCACAGGCCAGGAGTACACCAAATCTGCTTCAGTTTCTGCGACATGCTCTGCAGAGAAATCTTGCACTAGAAATCCTCTTGTTGCTGCTTCTGCTTGAGCGGGAGGGGTAGATTCGAAATTTAAATTCAAACTTAACCCGTCGCTTTCATTATCAACGAGTGTGACAGCATTGGGCGGAAGTTGCAGTGACCGTGACTGTCAGAGAGTCAGAGGAGTGCAGTGGAAAAGAAAACGGGAAACGGAAGATGAAAATAAATCAAAGAATCCGACCGAACGGTGAAAGAGTGGGACCCAGAGCCACGTAGGAAGTCAAACC
>VDFB02300539.1:0-13224 GCA_007258455.2 Sequoia sempervirens | reverse complement strand
GACCTTTCTAATGGACCCTGCATATGGAAAGCAGTGTATGGAGGAGATCCATGATACAAATTGTTTGGCAATTGATCCAACAGTCATCATCAGTTAGTGGAGATCAACGATGGAGATTTGAAAATCATTTATCAAATGGTTGGACTTTAAAGGTGCTGAGATGAATGAGGAATGCAAGTTCATGGTGTGAAGAGAAGATCAATGGCCCAAATTCAAAGATAAAGATTTACAACAACCATGACTATATGAATGAGGGTTTTGACTAGTAACCGACATAGAAGAAGAAATTAATTGGTCCAACTGCACCAAGTGACCAATGTAAATCAAGATTTGACCTTCAAGGAAGTGGAAAAGATTGCAAAGGTGATCAAGATCGAATCAGATTGAATGGTCAAGAGAATTCATTGAGTACACAATTAGATTTTAGGATTTGACAGAGAGAACGAAGAAAAATTCTTTGTATTAGAATTAAAAGTTGTATGGCTCGATGCAGAGGTATGGTGATATCTGATAAACCTTAGCAGATGTCTTTATGATGAGTTGGATGATGGCGTGTAGCTTGATGTATAGGTAGCTTGCCGGTGAAGTTTGCAAGTGAAGGAAACCCTAGCAGAAGATTTGAGAAGATCTGGATGGTACAGAGAATCTCGAGGCAATGATTGTAGATTAGTTGAGAGAAGAAAAAGAAGATGATCATAGAATTGTCCATGGGTTGTATCTACAAGAAGAAAAGAGGAGAGATAGCTACGAGTGCAAATAGTGAATGCACACATGTGTGACCTAGACACAACATAGATAATCATCTAGGTTTTGCATTCAGGGGTGTGTTGTTGAGAGTGCAGCTTCAACAGTAGTAACTTGTAAGTTGCAGGGTGTGCAACAATTCATTGAATGTAATGGTGCATTTTTAGGTCGTGTAGAACCAAATTGTATGCATATATGAACTTGTAATTCTATTGAGGTTGTAGCCTCATTGAACTGAGTTGTAGCTCAGACTAGGTGATTGTAGTCTCCTTAGAGTTGTAGCTCCTAAAACAGGGTGTTGTAGCATCCTTGAAGTTGTAGCTTCTAAATTAGGGATTTGAAGCTTCCTTGGGTTGTAGCCCTAAACATTGTAATAGAGATTTCATTTGTGACGCTAGATTTGAGCAATAGCCTCAGGTAGTTTTTATCACCATGGTTTTTCCCATCTTGTGTTTTCCACATATATTTGGTGTTGTGGGCATGAGTGTGTTGATTGTCTATTTGCATGCTTATGTTTGCATCTTTAGTTTTCAATCTACACATTAAGATTTTAAGAAAGAAATTTGCACAAAGTATTTGAGCTAAGAAAGTAATCTGTATAAAGGTGTTTGAAGGCTAAAGTTTCAGTATCTATTGATTCACCCCCCTCTTAGTAAATCATTATGTTCTAACATTACTGACATAAAATCACATGTTAAATTTTGAATAATTTCTCTAGAATATGAGTGCAATATTCTTGAGCATTCAGATGATACTATAGTGTCCAATTAATTTCACAAAATTTAATTGTTTCTTCTTTACCATTTACCTAACATAGACAAAAGATAATACAATTATTCTATAATGTGCAATTCAATAGTTAACCTAGCATAGGAAAAAGATAATACAATTAGTCTAAACAAAAAATATACAAAATAGCAATAGTAATTGTGAGTCATCCTCTCCCATTTCCTACTGGTCGAGCATCTTTTCATTTACTTTGGAGTTTCCTTCACCTTTTATTTTCTCTTTCTCTACCTCCTACTTCAAATTTTCATTTCATAAATTAGTATTTTTTATAAAAATCATTTAATTAAACATCCATGTTATCATAAAATAAGTCTTTGATAGATATCCCAACAATGAATATTAGTATACAATGGTATTCAAATTACCACGAATGCTGGCTTTTCCAACCTAGTCATTGAAGGGGACTCTAGAAACACCATTCTTTTGTTGAATAGGATGACTAAACCTTGTTGGTCCCTCTGGGACCCCATCCTATCAGCTTGCAATCTCATGATTACTCTTGGGAATAGCAGATCTACTCACGTGTATAGAAATGGAAACAAAGTAGAGGATGCACTAGCTAACCTTGGTGCTTTTACTCCAAATTTAGTTATTTGGGATAATATCTCTCATATCCATGGGCATGTGTGTGAGTTAATTAATAATGATGTCAAAGTACTAAAAAAAGAGAGATTGAGTTAGATCTCTTGCTAGCTCCCTTAGTCATTTGTCACAACTTACAATTATGGAAAATTACCCTCTCTAAGCAGTCTTTTCATAAGCCTTTCTATTCTTGGCTTTAGTATTCTTCTCGACATTTCTATAGAACTCTTTCTCTTGCTTTGTTGTCAACAAATTTTTCCTTGGGAGCAAGTTGGTCTAGGATGAACCTGCCACTTGTGAGGTGTGGAAGCAAGATAGGGAGATCTGTCATATTATTCAATGAGGTAAATTAGCCTCATATGTGGATGGCATGAAGGGGAATGACCCCAAGTTGTCTGTTGAGTTTGCTAACTCCCTAGAATGGTGACATTGTCACCATTGGTGGGTGCTCCTTCCTTGTGAACACTGAGTTGATTACTAAGGTGATGGGAATTTCATTGGATGATGCTTACATTCCTTGAAAGCCTAAGGGTCACTACCAAAAAAATATGGAGAGGTTTATGAAAGAACTTGGTGAAAAGGTTAACAGACTCCAAAATAGTTTCAACAAGGCTGACCTTCCCGGGGTGTGGAGCAAAATTGCGGAAGTGTTGATGAGGTATGTATCATTAGAGGGTCATTTCCATCATTTTCGTGCCCATATCTTTCCCATGCTTAATCATTTATGCTATAATGTTAAAATGAACTTTTCTTTCTATATTTTTTCTTCTCTTGAACAATCCATTAAGAATGTCTAGGGTAAAAGTAAAATTATCCCCATTCACCAGGGCTTAATTTTCTACCTTTTCCATCAACAAACCACTCTTTTACTCTCCCTGGTCACTGTCAAGAGGAGCACGTTGGTTATCCAAAATCCTGCCAAGCCCCTAAGGGCCCTATTTCCAATTGTACCCTTGGTGAAACCCCTTCCACCACTTTCCATATCACTAGATCCTAGGGGAAAATTCCTATTAACGAGGAAACCCCTCCTGACCCCATTAAAAGTGTATTTTCCTGAGACCACTCCTATTTCTACCTCTAGCTCTAATAATTCATATAATTCCTGATGAAAAGTCATGGAAACCTACCCTTGGAGATTCCCCCGTGTGTTTCCCTAGTCATGTTGAGGTGTCTTCAATGTCCCCAATACCCCCCTATCATTAACCCTTCTAGTCCCCAAAAATCCCCAAAAATATGCATTAATTTGGATGGGACCTCTATTGAACCCAATGTGGGTAATGATATTTGTGCCTCTTGTGATCCCCTTCAACATAAAATGAATGAAATTTTAGCAATTGTCAAAGTCCAGAATGACATCCTAAAGTGGCTTCTGGGTCAACTCATTATTGCAAAGGAAAAATTTTAGGTGCTAGAAAACAAGGTGCTTAATCAACTAGCTCAATGGCCGAGTGAGGTTGAAGACGATGGGTGTTGGGATATGCTTTCCTCCCTTTCCAAATTATTTGACAGATGAGCTAATTAGAACAAGGATATGGAAGATCTTAGAGCCCTTATGGGCACAAATGAGGATAAAATGAAATTATAGGAGGAGATTACTACTATTCATAGCAATGAAGAAAAAATTATGCAATTTCTTTAAGAGATTATTGATTACAACAAGGATTCTATGAAGAATACCACTACAACCATCCAGGTCTTTCAACAAGAGCTAAGGAACAGTCATGAAAAAAGAGTGGATTAGGGTGGTCTTGATGATAGTCACGTGTAGAAAAAAGGCAAGGTGGTGGGCAGTTCAGCTCTAGACACTACCGTGGAGACCTAGTCTATTCAAAGGGGACCCCTATCATTTGATGAGAAGCTCCAATTCTTGGCTAAGGAGTGATAGGAAATTAGTGGTCTCAAGATTCTGGGAGACCAGTAGCTCAGTTTCGGTCCCTTGTTAGTTTTTCTCTATGTGCTATTTTTGTTTCTTAGGTTGGTTGGTTTGTAGCTATTTCTTTTTTTTTGCTTTCTCGGTCTTTCACTTCTCTTGATCCCCTCATTTGGCCTCTATGGCCATTTTGTAATGGGTACGGGTCCTTCCCATTTTAATCTAATAAAAAAAAAGAGTATTAGAAGTGATCTCCATTGCACTCTATGCATCTAATTTTATAAAGCCAACATGATATTCTAGATTGCCAAAAACTCAAATAAAAAATAAAACTAATGAAATTTTCTTGAAAATAGAAATAAAGCCTTGTTCCCTCATGCAAGTCTAACATGGTGCACATTATTATAGTGACTCCTATTTTTTGTATCACTTCATTTAGTGTGACCAATAATCTCCACATGAAAATTATCCATATTTAAAATGATGGGTGTAGTTCATATCCCTCACAACTTCTCTTGCAATCATCTTGGAGATAATTTTTTTTGCAATGTGGCAATCAACACATACTCAGAGGTTCTTCATAGCTCTAATAGTTATTCTAAGGGTTGTGTCCCACAAACCAAAAATAATTTCTAAATTTTCACTATGGTGGCAAAGAAATGATTATTTTTCTTCCTTTTCCATATCACTAAGTAAATGTCTTGAATCTCAGAAACACCATATTGCCTTCATCTCCCAAACGATGTCTCAAAATTTACATATAGATCTATTATGTCCATGAATGTAATATATTTCCTACATAAAAGTAACATACCATTTTATGGCCTTCAAACCAACTACATTCGGGATTTGTTTAATTCCTTTATCTTTCATCAATCTCCTTACCATTTGAACCTCATGCCACTTGCCCACTTTTATATATACGTTTGAGAGAATAACATAAATCACAACATTTTTAGGATCTAAATTAAAAAGGAGTGCCATCATAAATTAAAGATCTCTTAATTTTAATCAGGACATGTGATTATATTTAAATTTGCTATAGATGTGGGTATTTATAAATTTGATTTTACTCAAGATCTCAAGTTTAGATTCAACACTTCTTTGTTCCTAAAACTCTTAGTGGATGTGAGGATCCTTTTAATGTTAACATAACTGGAATTCTATTTTTTTATAGGGGCAACTTTCAAACTCCCACTTAGAGGATAGGCTTAAGTGCATGTTTAACTCTAGTAGTAGTCAATTGATGACTTAGATTTCACTCAATAGAATAATGAATAGGGATTTTTCTTGACTTAGGATTATTTCCTCTTAGGGAAATGTTTCCATTAGAGATTTACTCTAAGACATCCATAGTCAACAATTTTCTTGAGGAATTGATGGTTAGTAGTTATTAAGACTTGGAAACAAAATTAGGCTTCAATATTACAAAGGAATCTAGTCTCAAAGGATAGGATTGATAGAGAAATTATCATGAAGGGACTCAAAGACTTATTATAATTAATTCAAGAAAAAATCTTCAATTCTTAAATTATTTAGACTTTAGATCATTGAATCTTGCAAAGAGCCACAAGATAATGGATTCAGTCTAGGCTATTAGAATTTTCCTCAAAGAGTTATGATAATACTTCCTTTTATGATTTATCCATAGGGTTTATACAATTATCTCTTAACAAATATTGATAATTTACAAGACTTGATTTATATCTAGGGTATATGCTCAATTGATGACATAAGAGAATTACTTACCAAATTTATGAATTACATAAATACTACACTTTAGCATCTAACCATCCATGACTCTAATTGTCTAGATCATTCCCTCTAGGTCAAGTACACTTAAGTAGCTAGGCTCACTAACTAAAACATTATAGAATCATGTCACTTGTCTTATAGATTAACCCAAATAATAATATCACACAAGCCTTGTACTAATTAACCTTCTAGGAAGCTCATACAAGCCTTAAGTAATCTATATCACACAATAGAATCATAGTATTAAAAACTAACTCTATCTTTGAGGCGATGGGTCAAATTTTACATGGCTAGTTTACACAAAGTATTATAATCTTTAACTATTAACATATCCTTTACAATTCTCTAGACATTACAACTTAATGCCTTAAGAAAAAATTAATAACAAGTCTCTTGATTCTTAACCAATAATTTGATGATTGTCAATTGTCACCCAACAATCCTTAATGCTTCCTACTACACATCTTTGATGGGTCCTTAAGAAAATCTACCCCTTTCTCCTATAAACATATTGGGTAAACACATATCACAAAGTTCATTGCAATAGTCAAATATAATTGTAGTTAGATTCATGAATTTAGAGATAATATGCATTCATCTTTATTGTAAAAAAAGTTATTCATTGATTCATCTAATGTAGGAACATGTGTTACCAATTTATTATTAGAGTGTAGAGTATTTTGCTTGGGTGCTAACCCGAGTATAATGCCTACTTTTCCTCCTATGCACCATTACAATGACATGTTCAACTTCATAAGGATTTTACTGAGGTGTGTGGCCTTTTAGAGGTCTTCAACCCATTTGATCAAGGTATAGTGATTCTAGAATCTAAGCAATTTTGTAGCTAATTTCTAGAACCAATCCAAGAGAACCATGGAATCCACCACTTAACCAATCTAGGAAAATTATGACATCCACCCATTAGCCAATCTAGAACTCAATATCACTAGGTTGACCAATTGACATATGCACAAGCATGCATACATATAGACACAAACATGTCTCTAAACATTTGAGTCACAATTACATTCAACATAATTTGGGGGGTTACAACCACTCCAATGGGCCCTAACACATATTAACAAGGAAATACCTTGATCACAATGTAACACCTTGCTATACCAAATCAACACTATCCAACCTTAAACAAACATAGCAATCATCCTAAGAACACCTTGATAATCAAAGCAACACCTCACTATGGAAAGACATGCTATTCAACTTGTAATAGAGATATAAAATATCCCATCTCTACTAGGATGACCATTATTTGGATTTTTGATTCACCAAAATGACCACTATGTTACTTTATGCATGAATGACCATGGAGCTATTGTCTTTGTAAATTGGTGACTATACAACTCCATTGAGGCCTAAAGGATGATCAACAATTTAGTCCACAAAGTCTTCCTTGTGGCTATATCAAATGCATATTGTACTACAATAGATCAAACTCATACATGATGATCCCAACATTGACATGAAATCCATGAATTCACAAACATAGAATGACATTCACACAACCACATTGAGAACTCTAGCTTGAACATATATCGTCACAATTTAATAACATCACTAAATACATACACATAATGCACATCCATAATATATTATTTCACCAATTTCAACCTAAACATATACCTCATCTAAACCTTCCTCAACTCTCCTAATCTCATATACTCTTCACTAATTTGTATGATGAATTGTAATCTCATATACTCATTGCTAATTTGTATGATATACTCTTCGCTAATTTGTATGATGAATTGTAATCTCATATACTCATTGTTAATTTGTATGATGAATTATAACTACAGTTATGGTATCAAAATTACTCCAAAAGTTGAATATATAGGTTTTATGAATATATAGCTACATTTTGCATACACGTCTACCAGAGCAGTTCCAAAGCTCCCATTCGGTACAAGTTGGGAGGATACTGGCAAAGGTTGAAGAATTCGGCTTTACACCAGCCAATCACATTTGGTTGAAAGCTTCTAAAGCCTTTTCAACAAATGCATTTTGTTAATATCCTGCAACCAGGGCGTTCCATGAGAACAACATTTCTTTGAGGCATTCTGTCAAACAGTTCTCGTGCCTGCTTCAACATTTTTGCATACATGTCTACCAGGGCAGTTGCAACTACAACATCTGACAGAATTCCTCTATTCATTTTCCTGGGATGAATGTCCATGCCATGTTCCAAAGCTCCCATTTTGGCAGAGGCTGGAGGAATACTGGCAAAGGTTGCGAGGTCTGGCTTTACGGCTGCCAATTGCATTTAGTTAAAAGTTTCTAAATCCTTTTCAGTGAACGCATTTTGTGTATATCCTGCAATCATAGCATTCCATGAGACCGATTTATTTGAGGCATCCGCTCAAACAGTTCACGTGCCGTGTCTGTGCTTCCGCATTTTGCATACATGTCTACCAGAGGATTTCGAACTGTAATATCTGATAATAATGCCTCTTTAGTTTGATGGATGTCCACACTCTGTTCCAAAGCTCCCATCTTGGCACAGGCCAGGAGTACACCAAATCTGCTTCAGTTTCTGCGACATGCTCTGCAGAGAAATCTTGCACTAGAAATCCTCCTGTTGCTGCTTCTGCTTGAGCGGGAGGGGCAGATTCGAAATTTAAATTCAAACTTAACCCGTCGCTTTCATTATCAACGAGTGTGACAGCATTGGGCGGAAGTTGCAGTGACCGTGACTGTCAGAGAGTCAGAGGAGTGCAGTGGAAAAGAAAACGGGAAACGGAAGATGAAAATAAATCAAAGAATCCGACCGAACGGTGAAAGAGTGGGACCCAGAGCCACGTAGGAAGTCAAACCTTAGTGTGTGATCTTTAAGCCGGGCCAACTGGAAGACTCCCTCGGATCTCACTAGGCTCTGATACCACTGTTGGAACAGGTGAAAGCAGAACAGAAACAGAATAAAATAGCAACCACAGATTTAGCACATTATATTGAATAATCAAAAACATTACATATATTATATCCTATAACAGCTCTGCGGAGCTGGACTCTGCTAGAGAGAGTGAATAGCCCATTACATCTGCCATGGTCGGTGAGAACTCTCCAGAATGGTCGGTGGGAGAAGTTTCTTTGTTAAATGTTATGTTTGAAATCTGCATACGTTAGGTGGAGGCTTAGGTGGGTCGGTGATAGTAGTTGGTAGAAAATAGGAGTTGGTAGAAATTACGAATGTTCTAACATTTTTGTTTTGTTTCAGCGATCGCCCACATTCACATTCGGTGGAAAATAAGCATTCACCATACACAACTTACAAAGATAAAAGGCAGACTAGTCCAGTGAGTGATCATCTTGTCTCCAGAGAAAGAAGAAGCAGCAGCTTTTAATTTCCTTTCTTCTCTGTATTATTTCCTCAGTGTTAGTAATGGCCAAGTTTTCTTTTTCTTCATGCTTTTGCTTCTCATCATCTTCACCTCCTCAGGAAAGACCCATTGCTGAGCCTTCTCAAGAAGCAGCCAATGGTATTGGTACCCTTTCATCGTCTTCACAATCTTATCAAGAACCAGCCAACGCTGGACCTTCCACTGCGAGTAATGCTGATTTTGAGAGCTTTCTACAGAAATTCAATGATATAAGCCACCTTCACGAACTTATTCAGTTTATCGAAGAGCTATTGAAGATCGCGGTAAGTTATCTACACACATGTTTTGTATAATTGGAATTTCTGCAATTCTATTCTTGTCACTGAGTGTAAATATACTGTTTTCCAATGCAGTCAGGAGAGAAGAGTACAGAAGAATCCAGTTCAGCTGTAAGCTCTTATATTCAGGATGGGCAAACATTCCTGAAGATGATAGAGGAACACGTTGAAAGGTTTCATAAAACGGTAAAGTTTCCCTTTGAGCAAATATAAAATCAACTGGTAGTGGTGCCAACATTCCGATATGATTTAATTGTATCCAGTTATAAATTATTGGTTGGCTGTGGGACATAGATTATATTACTGTCTCCTTTCGAATTAATTTCAATTGGACGATCTATTAGCCGATTCCTAGGCCATGAGAAAATAGGAAAATACTTTATTTAATATTTAATTTTGAACGTGTGATGTTCTAAGATGCTATGGGTCAATTAAATATTAGAGTATTAATATTTGTCTATCTCCAAATTGAAGTGTGGGACTGTATAAGTGTGGGACTGTATAAGGGTTCTTTTGTAATTCCAAGACCTAAATTTTAGTCACAGGGCATACGGCAAATTTACCGTGGGAAAATTCACTGTCATGACAATTCACCTCGCGAAAAATTAATTGCATGAATTTTTGGCGGTTAATTTATCATGACGGTGAATTGATAGTGACAGTGAATTTTCCCGCAGTGAATTGTTAACGGTAAATTTTTCTTCGGTGTATTGCAACTTATTTTTAATCGACAGTTATGGAAATGACATAAGTGACATTTAATATTATTTTTCTTCCAAGATGTGTGTTGGGATTTTGGGTGCTCAATTTGAGCTAGTCATTTTCAGGAAATTATTTGAACTTTTCTGTTCATTCAAGTATTGAGGATGAAAACTCTTAGGTGTGGAGATCAGTTTGAAAAAAACCTATTGATTTCAAGAGTTAGAAGACGAAAACCCTTTGTTTTAAGAGAGCACTCTGATTTAGAGATTGTGTTTGGGCTTCACAGAGTTGTAGATTTTCAGATTGTTTCCACTTTATATGTTTTTGCAGATTTTTCTTCCAAATTGTTTCCACTTTATGTATTTTTGCAAATTTTGATGGAAGTAAAGTAGTATTTTGATTTCAGATTTGTTGTTTATTGTTGCTATTGTGTTTGTTGTGTATTAACACTTTACTATACAATATGTCCATCTAGGTCATCTAAGGCAAATGGGAAAGTCATTCTAAGATCTGGTGCAGAAGATTGCCAATTTTGGTGTGTAGGAACATATAGATTTCAGAGTTTATTTTAGATTTGTTCCTAACTGCTGTTGTTGTTGCAGGGATTATTTTCCCATAATTGAAGGTTACATATTTTAAATTTTTCCAGCAAGTTTGTTGTGTTTTTAATGTGAATTTCATGCAAATAAATCATCCTTTGAACATTTGTGGTGTTTCCATTTGTTTTCAAGCAAAATTGTCAAATTTCCAGTTACAAAGTTATGTTTAAATTGAGCCAGAAAACTATATATTTTGCAAGATCTTTCAAGCATTTCAGATCTGAAATATATTTGTTTGAAATTTTTTGTCTGGGACATTGCACAACTTAAATATTCATAGAATTTTTTTCGTACAGAATGATTCCATGGCTGGCGCAAGTGCAGATATAGAGAGAATTGTTATATATTTTCTCGAAGGTGCTGGGAAAATTCATTGGGTGGGAGCAGCACTTTCTATGGTGGGATTTGTATTGGAGAGATTTGGTCAAATGTCTAACAACAAGACTGAGTGCCTTGAAATTCTGAGAAGAATGGTTCATCTTGGGAAGCAAATTCTGCAGTTGAATGATCAAATGCCAGTTCAGAAGCAGAAACTAGCGAGGCAGTCCAATGCATTGTTGAAGGATGCAGCATATGCGCTTCCCAACTTACAACAGCCAGAGTTTTTAGGTTAGTTCAACTATTTGAGTAGTTTTACCTAAAGGCTGCATGTGTAATTCAGAAAATTCAATAAGAATTCTATATTGAGTTGAAATGGTAAGAAGTAGCCTAGCGCCAGAGAACTGTATAATATAATGAAAATGGATAAATTTAAATAAGAAATTTCAATGGTAAAAATGTTTTAGAGTAGCAACAATTCAGGATTTTAGTTAGAAAAAGATTTATATGACAGCAAACCAAGCTGATATATAAAAATGCAAGTAAGCCTGAAGCCTCTGTTTTTGTCTAGAATCACTTTATTTCTAGTGTTTGGGGTCTACTTAATCAACATATTTAATGTAAATCCGATATTTGAATTGTGTGAAGGTTTCTTACTGCTTCAGTCAATGCCGATAGTATACAGAGTTTTCAAGTCAAAATAGACCGCGTGTATGATGACCTTATGTTGTGGGGAATAACTGACATGGAGAAAAGAATGACAAAGATTGCTTCGCAGTCACAAGAACTCTATGCATATCATCCGGCAGGTTCGTTGTTTATCAATTTTAATAATGTTTTCCTGTTATGTTTTGAGTTTTGCCAAAAATTCTAATTCAGTTTTTCCACAAACTGTACAGTCGGAATTGAGAGTGGGCTAGAAACAGTAATCCAATATTTAGATTTGAATGCACAACATACATCATTACAAGTTGTGGTTGTCTATGGATTTGGAGGGATGGGAAAAACGACACTCGCTGACAAAGTCTATGCAAACATTGACCTAAAAAATTATAGGCATTGCAGGATTCATATGGAACAAAACTGTACCAAGAATGATCTTAAAGTCCTCCAAGAACAGATTTTAAATGGATTGTTCCGCAAGAATGTGAAATTGACCGACTGTCACCAAGGTCAGGCAATGATCTATTCTTTGTTCAAACAGAATCCTAATCAGCCTTTATTTCTATACATTGACAATGCTCTGAAAAAAGCAGATCTGAAACAACTTCTACCTGCAGACTTGGGCAGTTGCCTTCCACCCAAGAGCAGAATACTTGTCACTACTAGAAACCTCCATGAGATGGACATATTTGTTGGCAAGAATATTACACACCATGAATATCGTGTGAATCCTCTTCCACGAACAGAAGCCAGAAAGATTTTGTTGAAGAAAGCCTCCGATTACAATGATGAAAGGAACATCGACGTCCTCCTCAAGCTCTGTGGTGGCGTTCCGCTTCTGCTGGAAATAGCTGGTTCGCAACTGGGTATGGGTAGCAGAAATGCAAATAATAATATGGTATTAGAGTTGCTTAGAGAAGGGGAGGTGGTGGAAGAGGAAGATATAAGTGACCGAATGGTTGATTTTGTATACCACAGATTGTTACCACCTGTTAAAGAGGCTTTTCTAGACATCACATCCTTGTTTTGTTATTGGCCAAGTGAAGAAGTGGAATACATTGTTGGAGAGGGGAAATTCCGAGCTCTTGAAGATGCGGCGTTCATCAAGACATCTGATGGTCGTGTGATTGTTCATGACATAGTTCAAGCAAGAGGGAAGAAGATGTCAGAGCAAAACAGAATCAGAGATCCCGAGACTTTGTTGAAATGTTTGGAAGATGAAGAGGTATGTAATACTTACAATCTGTTATCAATATTAACAAAATATATTTGTTATTCACAATCATAGTAATATATTTGTTTATTTTCGTGCAGAAACTCAAAAATTTAAGAGGCATCTTTCTTAATGAAAAATATGAGCACCCTTCAATTGAAATTAATGATGATCATCTGAATTTGATGAGCAATTCGTTAAGAGTACTCTCTTATGAAGGATCGCAGATAACATTCAGAGGAAAATGTCATAAACCATTCAAACAACTCAGATACCTTCAAGTTGAAAGTAAAATTCCTGATTTACCAATAGAGTT
>VDFB02300538.1:42780-53909 GCA_007258455.2 Sequoia sempervirens | reverse complement strand
CCCAACTAGGCATTCTGACAAGGTGGCAAATGGGTCCTCGCTTAATGAGACCCCCCTTTAATGATAATTTTCTCAAGTATGACAACATCATCATCCGTATTATTAATATGACAAGGTGGGGAATTGGTCCTCCCTTAATGAAACCCCCATTTTTGAATTTCATTCTATCAAGAATTTAATAATTTTTCTTTCTAGATCTGGCGTCAGCCTCAATTGTTTGAATTTTGGGGCTAATTTCCTAATTTAGTATAAATAAGGGGTTAATTCACATCATTTCTCCTAAAAAGATGTAGCAATTCATTCTAAGAATTCAATCATTTAATTGATCAAGCATTAGAGCATTACAAGAGCCTTCATAAGGCATTTCAAGGCATATTTCAAGAGTTTATTGTAGCAATTAAAGATCGTATCATCATGTCAAGGGATTAATGCATTCATGGATGTGGTTGATCTATGATAATTAATGTTTCATTGAGGATCTCTTTACAAACATAATTTCACATCCAAGATCTACATTCTTCATGGCCACTACATGTTAGTTTGCAGATTTGTTTCACAAGACATCATCCAAGGTGACATTATTTACATATTTCAGGTTTCATGCTTCATTTCATTCATTTGATCATTTGGTTTGATTACAAATAAGGGGTTTGACTAAGGCAAGCCCACATTCACTAACAATCAATAAATTTTTCTACCCTTGAGTGTTTGATTGTAGATTTACAGGTTGAAGATCAAGTGGAGTAAGATTTTCAAAGTTGCAAAGTTTCAAAAGTTGTCATTCAAAGTGAAAAATAAAAGAACTAAAGTGAAAATTTAAATTCCTATAGACTTCTAGAAGTTGATAATAGGAAATTTGAGAGTGCATACATCAAGTAGCAGGACCTTGAAATTACTTTTCCAAAACCCTAAAAGGAGCCATTCACCGCTGAAGGCGAATGAGTCCTTTGTAGCCCAAAAACAACCACTTTTTGACAAGGTACAAATCTTTTTATGCTCTAAAATTTTCCCCCATAGTTTTTATAATAGTTGGGTAGAATTTCTAATTTTTATTTTCATCCTATTTAACACATAATTGAGTGAAACACCCCTTAAAAAAATAGTAGTCCATCATCTTGTTTATTAAAAATTTTGGTACCCACATTTTTTGGTGTTTCATTTTGGTGAACTAGACTCATTCAACATTGCAATTTTTTTTATTTTTGGAGTCCCCCATTTCATATTAAGTTAGATCTCACATTCATTTGCATTGAATTAAGATCTCATTTAGGGTTACTTATTTTGCATTGAAATCTTGCATATCATATAGGGTTTAGATTTGCATTGTTTTGCATCTTTCTAAATCTGAAAATTACAAAATAAAAAGTCATTTTGCATCTCATTTAGATATCATACATTTGCATCAAAAATTTAAAAAAAAAATCATTTCAAATTATTTCTTGCATTTCATCTTTTCATTGCATTTTTACATTAAATTTCTAGAAAATATGAAGTTGAACTTCATTGTCTCAGACCTAGAACTGCAAGATATCATAGAAAGCTTGCAAACCATTAAAAAATTGTTTAAAAATACCTAACTAGAACCCAATTTCCTTTATTGGAAAATGAGTCCCTAATTAGGTCTGATTTGAACCTTCTGGTAACTGAAAAAGCATCAAAATTCACTTTGAAATCCACATAAACAGCTCAAAAATATCCAACCTATAGCCATTCGCCCTTATTGATGAATGAGTCCCCATTAGCTATTGCTCTAAATTTTCAGGACATTAGAATCACATGTTTTCACTTTTTTTTAGTGTTGTTACCTTTATATTTCAGTTTCATGATTTTTTGTTTCATCAAATTCATTGTATTTCACTTAAATTGGTTAATTTCAGTGCATTGTCAAAATTCAAAATTGTACTTACAACATTTCATTTTTAGTCTATTTCATTGTGTGAAATTTGAAATTTTCATTTCATTCTAGGTCATCCCTTTGCATCAATGTTAGTATCCATCTTTTCTAAGTTTGCTAAGAAGAAGTTAGTCAATAAGCATGTAGTTATTCATTCAATACATTTCCTAGTTATGAGATTCTCTTAATGCAAGAGTGAAAATGTTGATGCTTTACTTAAACCTACACTTCTTCTTATCTATCCTATTTTGTGGTAATGATGTGATAGAAGAGGATACAACATATATAACCATGAAGATCATCGTTGTTCTTCTCCCAATACATATCCTATTTGTGACAAAGGTATCTTGGTGAAAGAAGATGCAATCGTTGAGAATCATAATAGTCTTGCTTTCCCTTCTCCTACGTCTTGGGAAGATATTATGACACAAGAAGATAAGATCATTGCAACTACTTTACTTAGTCTGCATTCCTCTCCTAAGACCTCCCCTACTTGTAAGAATGTTTTATTGAAAGAGGATACAATTGTTGACAATCATGAAAATCACATTTATGATGAGGACATGTTGATGTTAAGAGATACAATGATTGAAAGATATGTCAATCCTACCTCTCCTACTTGGCAAGGAATTATAGGACATGTGGATGTAGCTGTAGATAATCATGACAATAAAATTTTTACTTCTCCTAATCTCTCTTCTATATATGAAGAAGATAGTTTTGTGTTAGAAGATACACTTATTGACAGTCAGGAGATTCTTGTTTCTCCCTTTGCTAATTCCCCTACCATTTTGGAAGATCTATTTGAAGAAAAAATTCCAATCATTATTAAGCATGAAACTCATAACTTTTCTTCTTTTGAGGCCTCCCCTATTTTTGATGAAACTACTTTACAAAATATAACCATGGAATGTGATGAACATCTTAAAAGCTCCCCTACTAGGGTAGATATTATCAAAAATAATAATGAGACCTTAGAGAGATGAGATGAAATCATGGAGAATCATAACAATAAAATTTTACCTTCTCCTAATATCTCTCCTATTTATGATGTAGATACTTTTGTGTTAGAAGATCCAATTGATGAGAGTTGTGAGAATCCTCTTTTCCTCTCTTCCCCTAGAGAAAACATTGTTGAACAAGAGAATTCCATCATTTATAAGCAAGGAAATTCAACCATTGAGGAGTCCCCTACTTATGATGAAGTCATTTTTAAGAACAAACCTATGAATAAGTTTGTATAGCTTGGATTTGATTGTGTGCAACAATTTTTAGCATCAACGTTTAGGATCACACTACATGATCCATCATCAGGATGAAAGAGAGCAAGAGGAATGAAAGGGTAATTGCAGACTTGGACAAGATAAAAAGAAGAGAGGAGGGGGAGGGTGAGGAGGCACGTAGACCAAGGCCAAGACTAAAGATGAGGAAGAGCAACACATTAGAGCAAAAGAGAAGACCAATTATAATAGGGGAAAGAGCGAAAGAAAGAACTAAGAAGGAAGAAAAACAAGAAAAATATAAGAATAATGAAACCTAAAGAAAGACTACAAGAAACGTAGAACAGAAGAAAAATAACACAAAAAAATAAAGGGAAGGAATAACATAAAAACAAAAAGACAAAAGAGAAAAAATAACACTCAGATTATATATATAACTAATTTTCTTACGTTTCTCGTTTCTTGTAGTCTTTCTTTGGGTTTCATTATTCTTATATTTTCTTGTTTTCTTCCTTCTTAATTCTTTCTTTCACTCTTTCCCCTATTATGGTGGTCTTCTCTTTTTGCTCTAATGTGCTTTCTTCTCATCTTCGAATCTTTAACACTGTCGATAACTTCTTTATCTTGTCCAAGACCTATTCTACCTCGTCCTCTTCTTTCTCTTTCCTCAATGAATCAATGTGACTTAACGTTCAATCTTGCACCTAAACTCAGCTTCTCTGACTTATGATAATTATGGAAACCTATTATCATTAAACCTATGAATGTCATGAATATCTAGTTTGTAGCTCTCCTAAATACTCTTCTACTCGGGAAGATATCATGGTGGAATAAAATGAGAACATTGACACATGTGTTTCAAACAATAATAATGAGGCTTCGATGAAGGTGATGAAGTGACATTAGACACCACTTCGCTAAGACATCATGAAAATAAAGACAAGTGTGTTGATGTTATGAACATTAGAACTCCTTCGAGTCCTCTAATTATTGAACCACCTAACCTCAACTTATCATTTATCCATCCTCACAAAAACCAAAAGGTGAAAACCAACCAAAGCTTATCTTAGAACTACCTAAAAGGAAACTTGATAATAATAATGTCTCACAACAACCGAGTTACAATGGCAATGCTCACATATATAACAAGGTGTATAGAATCAAGACTAATTTTGAACTTCCAATTTTTTTTGCATGTCATGAAGGAAAAATAAAATCTTATTGGAGAGGTCACAAAATTATTGGAAGATGCTTCAAGTTCCTTTCATTTTATACCTACATGCATAGGCGAGTACAAGATCATAACAAAAGAGTCTACAAAGGGAAATGAAAAAGTGGTAATGACAATACAAAATTCAAAAGCGTCCACTTCAACCACCCTAGAAGAAAAGACAATAAACATGATAAAATTTGATGAAACTAATTATGAGAAACCACCAAATCCAAAAGAAATGAAAAATCTTTATGGAAAAGGTTAGAAACTTATGAAGCAACTTTCTTATAATAAAAAAGGATGTGGTGCTAGAGAACAAAGTATCTATGTACCCATAGAGCCTAACACACAAGAAATGACTCATGGTCTTGGTCATTGTCCTTTTATAGAAATCAAACCATCAAACAAACTTTCACTTAATTTCAGCAACCTTACAAAATATTATTCAGAGAAAAGTTTAACTTTGGTGCATCCTAAACTAATAGATACTACATGTGGGAATATCTCATTACATAGGCATCAAGTCCATACTTTTTCTACACATTGTAATCAATAAAAATAGTTGCTACTCCTTGCCATGTAATAGTTGTAGGATCATAAGATACTCATTATTGCATGTTTTACATTAGATTTGCAAATCATTTCCTTTTTGCAAGGAGCAACATGCCATCATCCATTCTAGGCTCATCCTTGTCTCGTACTAAGTGGGGGCAAGGGGTTAGGTAGCCTTTTCTTCGTATGTCATTTTTCAATTGTCCCTTTGGCTATTTTTCTGCCTTCCATTTATACTGACTGATATTGGGAGTTAGGTGACTTGCTTTAGGTTGAATCATTTGTGCCTTACTAGCCTTTTTATTTTTTATTTCTCTTTATGATTGTATGTGCGTAATGTGATCCCTCATGGTATTTTTGTTTGATGTTCCTCTCTCTTTTGGAGATGACGTAAGGTGTTGATACATTCATGTTTCTTCCATGTTGACCCAAAAAAAAAATCTTTGTTTTCGCTCTCTTTGTGTCATTCTTCTAGTTTTGTGAGTATTTGTGGAATGATGATTGTTACATGCTCTATGACAACATTGTAGCATCGACATATTGATCCCAAATCCATAGATCCCTTATGTATTTGTGGGGTCACCCTTTCTTCCTATTTCATGATGTAGCTTATTTTAGAAACATATGACTTTGCATAAGGTTTTCCAAGGAAAGCTCTCATGTCTTAGGAAATAAAATTTGGCTACTTTAAAGCAATTTCTCATAGTAATGGTGTAGCAACTACTTTAAAGTGGGGGTATACATCAAAGATATCTTTTTGAAAAATTCATGGAATGATTTTCCTTTTTTCTTGTGATGTGTCCTCTTCTTGGTGGTGTCATTGGGTTTGATGTCATCCAAGAGTGTATGATCTACTACCATGGCATGATTCAAATGAGGCATCTCATGGGTGATCATATGACACTTTTGACTTTTCCTCTCTTGGAGACATTAGGCACAATGCTCCCTAAGAGGAAAACCATTACACGAACAAAGAAAAATCCCCTTTAACAAAACTTTTAGATGATATTCAAAAGTATTTACAAAAGAATTTACATTGTGGTGCCTTATTGAAGTTTTCAAGAGGATAACATTGGTATGGTTAGTATGATGGGAAGTTGATAGATTGGTATCAATTTCTCATTATACAGTGAGAAGTCGACACACTAGAATTATTTTCTTACTAAACCACTTTGTTGGAACAACTCACCTAGTAGAAATAGTGAGGTTCCACTACCATAGGTGAGTAGCATATGTTATGGAAAAACAACCCCTTTCCACATCATATTGAAAAAATTGTTCTTGATCCATTGATTTTGAATTTTTTTTGGCCTTTGATAGGGTAGGATCATGTATCTCTTAAATTATTGTTGCATACTTAAGTGTCTTGTATGTCTACTTTAGTATGAGTTTGACATGGGGTCATCCTCTCACTAGAGTGGGGGAATAATGTAGTAATAGAAAATGTAGCCTTTTTCCCTTACTTGGTTTGATAATTGACATTAAAACTGAATCAATGACGTCTTGGAGTGGTGTTGTAATGTGTTGTACACATTCACACCTTTCTAGGATGTATTTGCTTAATTATGCCTAAGGGGCCCATTTTCTAATAAAATGTACATAATGTGTACTTTTTCATGAGTGTTGTAAAGTCTTATAAGGCACTTCCACACTTATCTAGGTGGCCATTCATTAATTGTGGGTAATTAGAGTAATTAACCCCCTTTACTTCCAATTTAAGCCTTAATTTTGACACCTCTCGAAGATCTATCCCCACACTCCTAATTTAATTAACCAAATATTTCAATGGGAAAATTTTGGTCCTAGAAAATGGTGCTAGGACCCATTCACCCTAGCTGATGAATAGGTCCACCCTTAATAGGACCCCCCTTTTTCAATTGATCTAGAATGGGTTTTTATCCCTCTTTCAATCCCCCGGGGTTAGGTCTTGGTAAATTGAGCTAGGAATCATTCACCCAAGGTAGTGAATGGGTCCTCCCTGAATGAGATGCCCCTTTTTGAATTTCAATTTGGTGGGACTTTAATAATATTTTTTTCCAAATCTAGTGTTGACCTTAATTTTTTGAATTTTGAGGTTAATCTCCTAATTTAGTATAAATAAGGGGTAAGTTCACATTATTTCTCCTAACTAGATCTAGAAATTCATTATAAGAATTCAATAATTCAAGTGATCAAGCATTAAAGCATTACAAGAGCATTTACAAGGCATTTCAAGGTAGCTTTCAAGAGTTTATTTTAGCAATTCAAGATCATATCATCATTTCAAGGGATTAATGCATTCATGCATGTGGCTGTGCTAAGATAGTTAATGTTGCATCGAGGATCTCTTTACAAACTTCATTTCACATCCAAGATATACATTGTCCATGGCCACTACATGTTAGTTTGTAGATTTATTTCACAACACATCATTGTAGGTGACATTATTTACATATTTCATGTTTCATTTCATCATTTGGTTTGATTACCTACAAGGGGTTTGACTGAGGAAATCCCCCATTCACTAAAAATCATAAAAAAAAATGCACTTGAGTGTGTGATTGCAGATTTATAGGTTGAAGATCAAGTGGAGCAAGATTTTCAAACTTGCAAAGTTGCAAAAGTTGTCATTCAAAGTGAAAAATCATAGAATTGAATATAAAAATTTCTTATAGACTTCCAAAAGTTGATAACAAGGAATTTGAGAGTGCATACATCAAGGAATAGGACCCTGAAATTAATTTAACAAAACCCTAAAAGGACCCATTTACCACTGAAGGCAAATGAGTCCTCTATAGCCCAAAAACAACTTTTTGACCAAGTACACAGATTTTTATGCTCTGAAAAATTCCCCAATAGTTGCTATATCATTTGGGTAGAATTTTTTATTGTTATTGGCATCTTACTTTACACATAATTGAGTGAAACACCCATTAGAAAAATAGTGGTCCATCATTTTGTTTATTAAACATTTTGGTACTCACATTTTTTGGTGTTTTAGGTTGGTCTTGGGTATTTAGAATTTCTTTAGGTTCAATCATGGTTTTGTCAAGGATGGTAGGATCGGTAGTGGGAGGAGGCATGTTTCAAAGGGATTATTCTGCTAATTTATTTTCCTTGAAATTTTTGTAGGATTTGAACAAGAAGTCTTCTCATGGTTTTATAGGTTCCATGGGCTAAAAGAAATCTAAAAGAAATTTTCCATGGGAAGACAAGGGGAAGAAATTTCAGCATGGGGTTGGTAAAAAATTGTAACTTTTGGTTAGGAGGGGAAACATACTTATTTCCTTGATCATTAACACCTCCAATGAAAACCCAACTTGAATCAATGAGGTCTTGCAAAAGATGTTTAATATGCTTACAATGTTTCATATCATGTCCATTTTTTCGATCATAATAACAAAAAGAATTTGATCTAAAGTTCAAAGGTAGTGGCTTATTAGGATTGAGTGCTTTATGGGAGGCAAGTTGATCATTTGCTATTTTAAAAGTTGTGACATTGTGTTATGAAGGGTATTGGGTAGGGGTGAGAATTATCTTTTTGAGTCCCCATAGCTAAAGGGTATCATTGCTTTTATGGCAGCTACTTGGGTATTGGTATTTTGACTTGTTTGTTGAGGGGGATTAAGTTGAAGGAATCCTTTATTCTTCTTCCTAAAAGGTTGGTAATTTTTTTGATTTCTAGACTCGAACTTCTCAATTATGCTAAAGGTGGATTTTGTATCATGACTACTAACCGAATTTTGATAATCATGGAGGGAAGTATACAAGTGCATGGAGGGTAATTTCATCATGATAAGTTTATCTTGTATCTTACTTTTTAAATTCTCTATGAACATATTTTGAAGGTGAGGATAAGGAACCTTGACATAGATTTTGGAATAAAATGATTGATAACGTGAGATGGAATTTGTGATCTTTTCTTCTTTTTTCTTACATCTCATAAAATTTTCCAAGGCCATCTTAGGAGTCATATGCACTCTGAAATGGTTTATAAATGCCTCAACAAGTTCATTGAATGAACGAATTGAGATTTTTGGTAACAAAGAAAATGATTCTAAGGCAGTATCCTTTAAGGACCTAGGGAAAGGTTTAGCCAAGAGTTTATCATCAAGGAAAAACTCACTACATAAGGCAGTATAGGTGACAACATGGTTAGAAATATCACCCTTCCCCCAATATTTCTTGAATCTAGACACCTCTACACCTTGTGGCATCGGTGTTCGTAATATCTCAAAGGAAAAGGGACTGCTTTTGACATAATATGTAGGTGGTCCATTTTGATTTTGATTGACGACATAATCTTATTTTTTAAGGGATGAAACTATTTTGAAAATTTGGTTTATGAGGGAGTCATTGCTTGTGTTGTGAGATGGAGGTGAAAATTGTGGAGGTGTGTATGTGTTTGAAGGACAAGTGAATATAATTATTATAGGTGGTAAAGTGGTAGGATCTTTGACATGCGATGCCACAAAGGTACTAGGGATGCTAGTGGAAATACCTAAGGAAGGGATCACATTACTAGTCGGTTGTATTGTTGTTGTGACTTCTGGGTTTGTATAGGTAGGAATAGAGGAAATTTTTGTATTAGGATAACTTTGAATTCCTCCTTTGATTGTGACATTATTTTAGGGTAAAGCACAAGTAGTGGTTGAGGTAAGGTGTTTCCCAAAAATCTGAACTATGTTACACACAAGGTCAAGTCCATCTTCACTTTCAAGCATGTGATGAATGTTATCTATAGTAGGGTTAACAGTGGTTGAAATTTTATCATTTTGCACTTGATGTTGTAGGTTTTCTAAATCTTCATGAATTTGAATTATGTTTTCTTGTGGAACACTATCAATCCTTATTTCAGCATGCATCACACTACTTGAAGGTGAAGAGTTGTTAAGATCATGGTTCATACCTAGTCAACTAATGTTAATACTAGGATTGAAAGAGCTAGATAACCCAAGATCCATAATGATTTGACTATTATGGGATAATATGAGTCTCAAAGTTTATTTTATGGTAGTGTTAGCAATAGTACACCAAGTATAAATTCTCATGCATGGGATACTAAATGCAAGATGAATGCAAATGCAATGTAAGCTAAATGCAATGAAATGAATATAACAAAAACTATATAAACTGAAACAAAAAGTTATCAACAAAAAACAAGAGCACAAAAATAGAGTTTTAAATTCTAGAAAATGTAGTACAAGATCTGCATTGGTACTAAATCACACAAAGGGTCATATGAGTCCCACTAGAGTTATTTTTTAAAATGTTCAAAAAAATTCAACTAATCTTTTATGCTTTCAGTTTGTATGATGTGCAACCTGTAGACATGAAAAATTGACATCATGCATTTGATCCATATTCACTAATTCCATGGCGTCCTTAATCATATTTTTATCATCATATTCATCTCTTCAATTAAATAAATATACTTTATTTAATTAATCTTCTAAGTTATCTCTTTAATTACATAAATCAAGTTTATTTAATTAGTCTTCTAAAGATCTTCATTTAATTAAATAAATCAAACTTATTTAATTAAACCACTAACATCATTCCCTTTAGCTAAATAAATCATAACATTTATTTAACTAAGTCTAAATCACTTTTCATCTCTTTTGGATTTATTTTAATCCATAAATCTAAGTCAAAAGTCAAAATCATCTAATCCCTTATTAAATTAATCAAATCCTAATTAATTTAATCCTAATCCCCAAATTTCTCTAGATTTTGCCACTTGCACATGAAAATGCATTTAAACGATTTATTAAAATCTTTATTTATTTTTCAACTTGGCATCTTTGGGGAATATTCCTCCAAGTTTGAAAATCCCTTCAAAAGGGATTTTTCCTTCCAACAAAGCATTTAAGAGCTCTTACATTTCTCTTGTACAAGTCAAACTTAGCATTTAACTCATATTTTCATCAAATTCAAATTTCAAATCTCCCCCTCTTTGGCACATTGACCAAAATGTGATCATTCCTCAACCTCTCACATGTTGACAGGTGGCATCTTGTCATTGGCGGATCTTTAGTCCCACATCCTCCATGTTTGAAATTCTTTTATCCTTCTTGGCTATAAATAGAGAGTTTCTCTATTGTTTTAATCCTCCACAAATCATCCAAGTTAGCATTTCATTTTGATCATCATCTCTACAATCTTAGTATCTATGTCCAGAAGTTTCTCATCTTCATGCACAATCTTCATCATTTGACATCTTGTTCATCCATCATCAAGAGCTTATCAAAAATGGGTTGGGAAAGGGATA
>VDFB02300538.1:0-41881 GCA_007258455.2 Sequoia sempervirens | reverse complement strand
CAATTGTTGAAAACAATGATCAAGATCTATCCATCGATGAAGATGTTTCTACCTCATCCAATGATCAAAACAACATACATCAAGGGTCACTTTTCAATCATGATCAAAATCCACCAACAATACAACACGATCCGAAACGCCCAACCACTGACCCATGGTTAGTATTATTATCGCATTACCCTTCTCCCACACCATGGAAAACAATGTTCAAGATCTCTCCACGAGCACATTGAAGATGTTTCCACCCCATCCGAGGGCTTCCAACTCACCATACATCAAGAGCCACTTTTAGTGATCTATTTCAAGAAGTGTTAGGAATTATTCAATCTCACATAATCCATGATCCATCAACCAAATCCATCATGCTGGAAAATGTTCCTTACATCATCCAATGAAAGTTAGGTATGGAATATCTCAATAATTATCAAAATCTTTTCACCAAGGTCTAGCAATGGTCCTTTCCAAGACATGTTGACCCCCTTTGACCTCATGATTATAGTTACTGAATGAATCATCAACTTGACACTTGATCCAAGTCCGCTCAAATATCAAGAGGATATTGAACCATTTACCATGCCTAATGATGATGCCCAAAAACCCTTTGTAAGCAATTCTTCCTTTGAAATTGACCCATGTCAAGAACTTGATCCAAAGCATGTCAAAAGCAATCCCAAAGTTAATCAAGATCAAGAACTTGTATCTCCAAGATACTACAATAATCGAATGGACACTCTCCTATCTATACAAAATGTCACAAATGAAAATCATATCCACATATCACATACTCCTTCATCTACCCATGAGGTGATTTCTTTGGAGGGACATGTAGATGATCTTAATTCAGAACATGATTCCTTTACTCCTAATATTATTGCACAAAAAGAGTAGGTTATTGATTCCTCCAGTCAAACTAAATTGTCAACATCAGAATCAGATATATCCCAAATTCAGACTGAGGACATCATGAATAAGGATAACCAACATTATCCACGTAAGGAAACAAGTCAAATAGAGCAGGGTATTTTGGAGTTAGCAGAGCAACAAATGAAACAACGTCATCTATAGTGGTCATTTATTAGAGCATGCTTACTGAACAAGACATATCAAAACAAGCAGAATCAAGGAATGGAGGTGCCACTACCACCATACTGGGGGCAACTATGTATCAGGAAAAAATCAACATAGGGAGCGTGAAGAATCCTTATGATGAAGCCGATGCTAATACTACAACCAGTTGTGTCATGAATCTTCATCCACCCATCACCCCATACATGAATTGGGACCAACATCAAAAGGAATATTTGAATCAAAGAAAAAGAAGCTAAGAAACATATCCGACAAATCAAATATACATGGATACAAAAGAATACAAAGAAAGATTATCCCTATCAAATTCCATTAGTCAAAGAAACTATGGGGAAAAATCAAAAAGGGAAATGTATCCATCAAAGATGTCCAAAAAATTAAAAGAGGGCTTCTCAAGTAACGTACAAAGTATATCAAGTGATTGGTCCTAACTCCATGCACACTTCCATATCTACCCATCATTGTTCATCTTCCCAAGTTTGGAGAGTCAAGGGTTCCAAGCTATCAACCAATCCACCTTTTATCCCTAAACACACTCCATCCACACCTCCATCCATGATATACATTTCTCACATTGACCATGTATTGGAAACAACTCAAGTTCATCATAAGGATTCAAAAGAAACTCTATTGTAATGTGCACATAAAGACAAAGTTAACTTCGGTATCAATCAAGCAGATCAAGAATCTCAAAAGTTGCATTCAAGTGCATGTATCTTGGGAAAGTAGCCTCTTCAAGTAGGATACCGATGGCACATTATGATAGAAGAATCTACATCAACACCATAAGGTGGATCAACATGAGCTTAAAATCTTACAAAAAATACAAAAAAAATATGAAAAATCAAAAATAAAAAAAAATCAAAAATATGAAAATCCAAAAAAAAAAAGAGAAAATGATTTAAAATAGTAAAGATAAAAAAATCATCCTCTAGTGAAAACCACTATGGTGGCACTTTGTGCAAGACCATGATGAAAAACTGGTAAACAAGCATCATGTGTATAATTGAGCATCTATGTGTGCCACTTAAGGAGAAAGCATCTCATCCCGTCCATAATAAATCCAGTATTTCATCCATCTTATCCATAATAAATCCATTCATCCATGAACCATTTATCTTATCCATTTTCATATATCTTCATCCATAGTCTGAGTTATCTTGATCTTGATGAACTTTAGTGCACACTTTACACTTGCTTATGGTAAACATCTTGACATGGGTCATTTTCATTGATCCTATCCTATCCAATGTTATCTAAGCTATGCAACATTATCCAAATTAGCATTCTTTATCCAAACACCTTATCTTATCACAAGATAATCCTTGGAATTCTTTGCGTGTTTACCATCTAGGAATCCATTCATGAATTTCCATACATTTCTAGACATTAGGGGTAGATATTTACATCTTGCTTCGAGAAGAAATCTTGACATATATTCTCCAACTGATGTGGTGATCTGAACATTGAAAAACATGAAATCAAACTAGTCAACCACCTATGTGCAAAACATCCAAATCACTAGCCCATGGCATATTTTGACAAGAAGATGCTCCTTATCAAGCTTCATCTTTCATTAAACATCAATCCAAACAATCAATATTGACCACATCTAACGTGTGCTTCAATGTCACATCAAATCATTTGAACAACTTTTGTTCAAAATCAAGCTTCATCAATCATGGTCAATCAAATCCAATAAAAAAACATCATCTCAGGATATCCTTGTGTTGCTTAACACTATCCTTGCATTGTTGTGTATCCTTAACAATGTTATCCAAATCAATCCCTCATCATCTTGGGATATCCATCCTAATCCTTGTGTTGCTTAACACTATCCTTGCATTGTTGTGCATCCTCAACAATGTTTTCATCATCAATCCACCAATTAGATCAATCAACCTTAGCTTTGTTTTCAACAAAATCCAAAAATAATCATTTATATCATTAGACACATCCATATCCAAATCATCAAAATCATGTGAAAAATCCAAAAACATCCAAAACCACAAAACCCAAAACATCCAAAATCATACTATCAAAATCCAAAACATTCAAAATAAAAATATCAAAACATGGCATCTCAACTACATCGCCTCTCTGAGTTTAAAACGTAGGCAAAGTCTCCATCTTTGATCAGCCCCTGAGACACAAAAACAAAAAAACATTCGAAAAACACCAAAATCCAAAAACATTCATAAAATCTCATAAAATCCAAAAACATTCAAATAACCCAAAATAACCAAAAACAACCTCAAAACATTTCAAAACTCCAAAAGAATCCAAATATTTGAAAAATCCATCCATCTCATCTCACTCTCACCCACAATAATATCATCCATAATAAACAAATCATCACACCCACCCTTTGGCAACACAAACATAAACAAGTACAACAATCAGAAAAAGAAAACTTCAAATGCAAAATCAAGAGCAAACAACAAACTTCTAAATGTAAAATCAAACTCTTGATCATTTTCAAACATTTTAGTCAACCTTATATCAAAATCCTATCAAACAACTTATCAACCCATCATCATCATATACAATGCATGTCCTAGGATATAGATATATCGTTTTGACAATAGGCATCTTTTTGGATATGACTTTGTATTCTTATCCTATCAAAACACACCCCTTTGGCTGGAGGTATGAAGAAAATTTTCTTGTTTGTGTACTTGATCTTTTCTTTTGATTTATCTTATTGTGCTCATTCCAAGGACCTCTTGATGATGTCCAAACAAAAGGATTTAGAGAGATAGGAATGGGGCAACAATCATTATCTTTTGTCTATTGTGCTTGTTGGATTCTTGTAATATAACTTGGTGAATACTTGCTTTGTTAGGTGCATCCTACCAAGGTTTCTGTATGTCAAGTGTGAACAAGAATACCCCTATCTATTTGTTGAGTCAAATTCCATTGCACTGGTGACAATGCCATCCTGGTTCTTTATACCTTGATGCATTGTATCTATGTGTGTTATCAAACATAAGTTAAGTAGCCCTTTTAAAATCTCAATCCTTGATATGTGAAACATCATCTATCATCATCATCATCTCTAATAAAGTCTTGTTAGATCATGGACTTGTTGGATCCTCTTGTCATCATCTCATTCCTTCTTTCTTCTCTCCATGCTAACATAACATCACCAATGCATCCATCTTGCATCCATCTTGCATCCATATTGCATCCACAAATCATTAGTACACATACATCTCATAATCATAGCATATCACATCATCCATCTCAACCATCTCACATGCATTTCATCTCATTTGCATCATCATCATAACCATCCATACGTCCATCTTGAACCTCTTTATCGTGAGATCAACCCTACTTTTTGCTTAATCTCTCGAGGGGGCAATGTGCCAGTGTACTTTCTATTGGGGCATCTGAAATAAATCATTCTTTGAGCCAACGTAGCAAGTACATTGCTTCAAAGAGGGGAAAAATGTAGACATGCAAAATTGACATCATGCATCTGGTCCATATTCACTAATTCCATGGCATCCTTAATCATCTCTTTATCATCATATTTGTCTCTTTAATTAAATAAATCAAGTTTATTTAATTAATCTCCTAAGTTATCTCTTTAATTAAATAAATCAAGTTTATTTACCCCAGCACTTCAGTTCTCTACTCTACCAAACAAAATCGCAAACCCTCCTATTTAACAAACAGAATTGTCCTTTTGCAATAATTTAAAGCGATGGTCTGAATTTTATCTCGAGTCCGGACTGTTCATCATAAAATTACTTCCTGACTTTACTATGTTTAATCAATTCCTGATGATTTATCTGAATCCCAATTTTGATTTTCCTTTTCGTATGGAATGACGTCTGGAATATGGGTCCTGCCCGAACTTGGTATCTAATATTCTCCTCCCAACCTCTGTCCCTTCCAGCCTCTGTGTTTCATTTTGTTTCTCCCTGCATGTGGGATTTCATGTCTCCCAAATGATAGACTGAACTCCATCCTTCACCAACCTCAAATTCTCAAATCTTGCTACATTGACCAAAATGTGTGTGCTGCCTCATTCCCAAACTCCTCTCACATGTTGGACAATGGAACCTGTTGATGGATCTTTGTCTCCCACATTCCTCCAGTCCTGACTTATCCTCCACAGCCATTGTTCCTCTTAGCTGTTTTAACCACCTCCCGGCCAACTCATCCAAGTTAGCATTTCATTTTGATCATCATCTCCACAATCTTAGTATCTATCTCCACAAGTTTCTCATCTTGATGCACAATCTTCATCATTTGACATCTTGTTCATCCATCATCAAGAGCTTATCAAAAAGGGGTTGGGAAAGGGCTACTTTTCACATCAAAGTAGCACCAATCCCCCCATAAGATCAATTGTTTGCTTTATTTTATAATAGGAATAGTTATCTTTGTTTTTATTTTCTCAATTATTTCATCTTTTTCCTTGTTCTTTAGAAATGAAAATGGATTTTATATGGAATTCTTATTCTAACCCTGCATTTTGATCTAATAATTTGATTGTTTGCTTTGTTCATGCAAGTTTGGAATTGGGGTTCACACAACCTAAGTGAAAATTTAGTTTTCACATAATTTTCAATTATTTGAGATGAAAATATCCAAGCTACCAAGCTATATACACTTTCACTAATTAAAAATTTAGAAACCCAAGAATTCCAATTGTTGCTTCTATACTTGGGAGATAGAATAATAGTCTTTACACTCTATCATTCAAGGAAAACCCTAGAGATCTGAATACTAAGTATGCAAAGGAGAAAGAGATCATGAAATAGGGATATACTAGGGTCTAATTGAAAACTAATGAGGGGTTGACCATCAATCTAGGGCTTGGAAATACAAATATAATGTAAATCAAAATGTTTAAACCTAGTATGATGCAATGTTTCATTAAATGACCTAAAAATGCATGTAAATCAAAATAGGAAGCTGGAAGATAGAAGGTGTGCACCTAGAAATCTTGACATGAATAAAGGCCTAAAATTTTGAAAAACACTAATTTTAAAACCTATTAGGACTCATACGCTAGCCTAGGAAATTTATTCCTAGATCAAGGTTTTTGGGAAGAAACTAAAATCTAGTAAAAGGGTGTCTAAAACTTTAGAAATCTAGAAAATTACCTAAACTAGCACTCATACAGTAGAACTAGTGTATTATTATAGTTAGGGTTTTGTAAAAATTCAAAACCTAAATCCACTCCTCAATGTCTACTCTATCCTTTCCAATTGATTTCTAGATTCAAAACCATAATCTATGGCATGTAGAAGCCTCCAAATGATCTTCAATGCAAGGTGATAAGTTTGAACACTTTGAAAATTTTCTTCAAATTTTCTCTTCAATGTGTTTTCAACCTAAACCTACAAATCACACACTAAAGAGAGGGAAAAATGTTGTTTTGTTAGTACAAAGTGGTTTTCCTTGGTCAAACCTTGTTTTGATAATCAAACCTTGAAATGAAATAAAATAGGAATGGAGAATGATGAATTAATAAAATAAGATGTTGCAACTTACCAAACCCTAGAAATAAGAGGTTGCAAACATGTATGAGATGGCTCCAATGGATGTGGATCTTGAATCTTGCTTGAATGTGATAGATATTGAATTGAATGCTAGCTTGAATCATGAAACCCTACATCACAATTGTTATCTCAAAAATAAACATAATGCATGAATATTTTGACATGATGCTTGATGCTTGAATAATGGTCTAAAAACACTTGATAATATTCCCTTAAATGCTCTCGAATACTCTTGCAAATTTAACTTGAATGCTCTTGTTAACTCCAATTTACTATTATGAATGCTCCCACAAAATTCTTAGGTGAAAATGAGTGAAAGAAACATTGTATTTATACTTAATTATGCCAAATTTCTTGAAATTAGAAGACTACAAGCTGACATCAGATCTAGGAGGATAAAATCCTGCCAAGAATTTGAATTAATTTTAATTTTGGGTCACATGGAACTGATATGCCCAAGGTTGCATATGAGACCCATCAGGCATAAATTATGGGACCAATTTCAAAAATGCTTAGAAAGGTGTAAAATCCAGATCGAGACCTAAAACCATAGGTGGGACTCATATGCCCAAGGTGGCGTATGAGTCCTAGATCACTAAATCTTGGCCATGCAACTTAAAAAATAACGAATTATGATTGGATATTGATTTATGTCTAGATTATCCTTGAAAAGATGCATTAAATGAGGCTTGTAGATGCAAAATGAGGCCAATTTTAAAGCATAAAGAAGCCCAATTATTTATGAACAACTGTAGAAAAGTGTGAAAGTTTGTTACAAAACTTTACAACACTCTGAATAAGGTGTGATTAAGTTTATTTAGTTTACAAGGGCCCAAGACCTAATGTGAGTGTGTTAAACACATTGCAACACTAAGTCAAGGCATCATTAAGGTCAATTTTACAAGGAGGGCCTAAACAAGTGTGAAAATGTCACCCAATGAAATTTTTTGTCATTACAAACCTAAGAGAGGAGAAGCACTTATGATGAAGAGGATACTATTAAAACTAACCAAGATAGAAGATGAACCTATCCAACGAGATTTTTTTAAGGACAATATGTATCTTTGGTGGAAAATGCTACAAATTCATAATAGATAATGGCATCATTAACAATTTTGCATTCATTGAAATGGTGGAAAATTTTGGGTTAAAAAGGAAAACTCTCCCTACCCCTTACAACATGTCATGGTTACAAAAGGGGCATCATGTGGGTATGTGCAGGATCATCATGGAAAAAATAGGCCCTTAAGTGGCAAAAAAATTAGAAAAATCAGAGTTAGGCAACTTGACATAAAAATTTGAATAAGTTAGCTATATTATTTCAATAATATGTATGAATAGAATTTGTAGAAAATTGAATTTAGTTTCTAAACTACTAGGTTTATTTTTTATTTTTTAAATCTATTTAGTGAAAATTTGAAATTTCAATGCAGTAGTACTTAAATTTTAGGGAAAAAATAAGTAGGTGTATGTCTAACCACCCTCACTACAATAAAATAATAATATTTTTTTATAATACTTTAGACATAAGTAGGACTCATTTCTGGATGTGATGCATAATTTTTTGTAATTTTTTTCTAAGTAAATAATTAATTATGAATTTTTTAATGCAACTTTTTAAAAATATAAGAACTCATATGTCTGACCACCTTAACTTGGTCAAAACTTCATGAAGTTCAAATTTTATTTTTTTAATCCTATAGTATGTGAAGCATAGAATGCGATGCATGTTTTGGATTCAAAAAAAGTGACACCATTTGAAATCTATAGATTTTTTTCAATCAACCTATCAATCGGCACTTCAGTCATAAATCAAATAGAAAATGAATAATAATTATTTATTAAATTCAAAGTAAAGCATAATTTAGATTGGTGGAAATCTAGGAATCTCCTTTAAAAACCCTTTTCATTTCATCAATTTTGGATTAAAAGAAAGTCGTCAGCCACATACCCTACAAATACCCATCATATTGCCACTTTTTGGCCCATCATGATTCTGCACATACCCATGTCTTAGTTGATCAACAATTCCTACTGAAATTTTTAATAGGTTCTTATGAAGATGGGGTTTGGTGTGATATCATGCCCATGGTTGTATGTCACTAACTCTTTGGAAGGCCGTGGAAGTTTGATAGGATTGCAATTCATAATGAAAGAGAAAACACCAACACTTTGGAGACAAATGGAAGAAGGCATACTATTACACCATTGGTAACCAAGGAAGAAGAGGTAGAAAGTGGTCCAAGAATGTTGCTAGTGATAGGAAATCTAATTTTGAAGGAGATTAAAGGAAAACAGCTATGTTTTACAATAGTTCCCAAGGAGGTGCAAGTAGATGCAACAAATGATAATAGTGACATGCCTTTAGAAGTAAGGGATCTTCTTGAAGAATTTGCTGAAATTGTGTCTAAGGAACTACCATAAGGACTACCACCTATGAGGAGCATTATCCATCATATTGATCTAATTCTAGGGGAAATTTTACCCAACAAGGCTACCTATAGGCTAACATCTATAAAAAATGGAGAGGTTAACAAGCAATTGAAACAACTATTAGAAAGATGATTTATTAGAAAAATCCTTAGCCCACGCATAGTACCAGTTGTATTAGCACCAAAAAAGGATGGTGAATGTAGAATGTACACAAACTCAACATCCATCAAAATAATAATAATAATAAGGCGTGGTTTTCCTTTACCAAGAATGAATGATCTCATGCACTATTTTGGAAAGGCTAGGTATTTTATAAAAAATAGATTTAAAGAGTAGGTATCACTAAATTAGGATAAGAGAGGGTGATGAGTGGAAGAATAATTTTTAGGCTAAAGAGGGGATGTATGAGTGGATAGTAATGCACTTTGGGTTAATAAATACACCCAACACATTTATGAGGTTAATCAATGAAGTGTTGAAACCATTTTTAGAAAATTTTGTGATTGTTTATCTTGATGATATTATTATTTTTACTAGCAGCAAAGAGGAACACTTTTTGCACAATAGACAAGATTTACTATTATTCAAAGGACAACAATTTTTCATGCCTCAAGGATAAATGAGGAAAAATTTAATAAGAGAAAAATGTTGTGGTAGTTTAGTTGGACATTTTGGAGTTGATAAAACAATGGCACAACTTAGTGAAAGATATTTGTGGCCAAGGATGAGGGCTGAAATTAGAAAATTTGTGCAAGGCTATCAAGTTTGTCAATATGCAAAAGGAGGGAGTTAAAATATAGGCCTATATAGGTCATTACTCATACCAAAAAAACCATTGGAGGATGTGAGCATGGATTTTGTGTTTGGAATACCAAGAACACAACAAGGTAAGGATTCTATTTTTGTGATTGTTGATAGATTTCGCAAAATGGATCACTTTATGGCATGTAAGAAAATAGATGATGCCGCACATGCAACAAATTTATTCTTTACAAAGGTTTTTAGATTACATGGTTTACTAAGAATTGTAATTTTCTTTCATGATACTAAGTTTGTAGGACATTTTTGGAGGACTCTTTAGAAGAAATTAGGTACTAATTTAAATTTTAGCTCTGTATATCATCCTCAAATGGATGGATAGACTAAAGTTGTTAGTTGAAGCTATGCTAGTTTTCTGAGATGTTTAGTTGGTGACAAACCTAAGTAGTGGGATTTGGTATTTCTTCGAGCTATGTTTTCTTATAATGACCCATTCAACAAAAGTATAGGTTAGACTTTATTTGAAATTGTTTATGGGTACAACCCTAGTGGTATTTTGGAACTAAGGGAGCATACAAATATTGAGGGATGAAAAATAAGTGTTAAAGGAGAGGATTTTTCTAAACATATGCAAGATTTGCATCAACAAGTACGAGAAAAACTCAATTGGAGTAGCTAGCAATATAAAGAGAAAGCTAATTCAAAGAGGAGAGAAAAATAATTTTGAATTGGAAGAGATGGTATTAGCACACTTATGAAATGAAATATTTCATAGTCATGCCTCCAAAAACTCATGTGGAAGAAGATTGGACCGTGCAAGTTCTTCAAAAACTTTTCATTAGATTCCTACAAGTTGGAGTTTCCAAAAGGTTTGGAAATCTCACCCATATTTAATTTTTTAGATTTATATATTTACCATGAGGGAGAGACATCACAATAGAAAGAAAAAGAGAAAACATTACTAGAAAAATGGAAAGAGTAGCTACCCAAGAAAGCACAAGAGGAAATTAAAGATATTTTGGACTCTATAGTGGTTAGGAAGATACGAGGAAAGGAATTCCATGAGTATTTATTGAAATGGAAGGGTAGAATAGTGGATTATGCAACATGGATAAGCATAGAAAAGTTGGAATCATTCTAGTTAACATATGATGATAGAGTAGTTGACCCATAGCAACAAAACTATTAACCTTCAATAACATAGAGTTTTAAACACTGAATAGGGGCTCACAAATTTTCCTAGACTGGTAGTTTGATGTAGTGGTATCAATATATTTTGTTTTATTTTTTTATTTTTCTCCACCACCATCAAGTTGAACCATTGGAATTTTAGAATTTTAGAATTAGAATTTTGTTTTGTTTTGGGGCAACAAACACCTACTTGTAACTCATTTAATAAGTAGTAATGAATAATGACATAGGGTAAGTATGAACGAGAGTTTTTGATCTCAAATAATAGGTAGTTGAGCATTAATTACAAATTTTGAGCATTGTATTGATCTTTAGGTTGGATTTTGGGGAAGTTTCTATATTTTATGTTGTAGTTTTGAGGAGAAATAAAAGGAAGAATAAAAAAATAGGATAATAGAAGGTTAGAAAAATTAAAAAAAAAAGGGAAGAGGGGAAAGTAGTAGAGATAAAATCAGGATAGTAGATAGTAAAATGAATGTTTTGACAGTAGTCAAAGAGGATCATAGTAGAAAACAAGAGGACAAAAGGAAAGAAAATAGACTCCATGTTTTGTTACATCTTTTGTACATGTGTAAAATAATTGTAACTGTTTATATTTTTGAGTTAATGAAATTAGTTATTACTTCTTTCCAATTCATTGTTCTTGGATATTATGTGTGTGGATACAAGAAATAACATATAAGTTTTTGTTCTAAAAGTGTGGAATTTTGTGTGCAAGTTTAGAATATTTTATAATCATTAAATTTTTGATAGTCATCTACAACTATCATTGCAGTAGTTTCCCACGACAATAGTCTATTTTTGGTAGCATCATAGTTGTTTTCTCTATATAGTTGGTTCTATGTCTCTAAAAAATTTTATTGGAACTCAAACACACGTGTAGAACTTTGTAAAGGTTGTGTGAATTTTCTTACAACAACACAACCTTCCTTTTCCACCTATTACCTCATTTTAAAGTGGTTTTCTAGGTGGCTACAGGTTTGTGGGTGCAATTCATACCACAAAATATTATTGCAAAATTAAATTGAAATGAATATTTAATAGTCTAATTAAATAATTGATTCTATGAATCTATCTTAAGGTACACACCAATGTGCACAAAAAAAATATCAATATTTAGTTGGTGTAAGAATGCCTACGTCAATGTAAAAATATATCTAAATATAGACCAACTATGACACTCGAACATAAGACCTTCTACGACCTTTCCTTAGCTACAAGAGTGCTCTACCTATTGAGTTACTAGCCCCAATTTGGCTAACCCTTTGCCAGTTTGGTGTGGCTTATTTTCAACAATACATTGCTATTAATAATATATTATATATATATTTTTATTCTATAAAATAAACACATATAAAAAAATATTATTAAGATATATTTACATTCAAACATAATGACTACCCTAAGAAATAAGTTATGTATAGGAATCACCATATATATAATGTGAAAATTCATTATATATGTGTAAAATCAATTTTAAAAGATTCACAATACATTTTCTTAAAATATTTTGTTAGAACACTTAGATTTAAGAATTAGCCATCTTCAACTATTTTATTTTATAATTATATTTTATTAATTATCGATTAAACAACAAGATTTACATGGTAAAAATTAGCAAACTTCTCTCATGCACAACAGCCCCACCCAAAATTACAATATTTTATAATTATTTCAAAATTATTTTATTTTATTTACATTATTTAAATAGTTATTTTTATTTACCTAACAATTATTTTAATTCAAAAATATAAAGGATATGAAATTCATACACACACAAAAAAAAAAACTTTACATTTCTATATTATCTTTTATCTTATTCATTTCCTTATATATCTTATCAACCTCATACATTATCAATTATCAATTATAATAGAGATCACTAAAATATATCAATCTTCAACAACTTTTGTTCACACTTAAACTATTACTCTCCACTCTTATTATCCCTATAATTATTTATACTTAAAACAATCAAAACTTTTTGATAAATAAAATAACTAAATAAATAGAACTAAAATGTTAAATTAGGTATGTATTGAAGTATCACTACATCAGTCACAATAAGTATGTATTGAAATATCACTAAAGTCACAATAAGAAGTAGAACATCATGACATAATGTATTAACAAAAAAATGTAACAATTAGTATCAACTTCAATATTTTTGTTCACACTTAAACCATTTTTTTCCACCCCTTATTAGGGGAGAGGGGTCCATAGTGGAGCGGATTCCAATAGTGGGGATAGAAGTAGTCCTCAGTAGGCCTCATAGTGGAGCATCTTAATATCCAATTGCAAAATACTTTTTATACATAAGTACAAAAAACTAACAAATCATATGATGCCACATTGGCACACCAAAAAAACATGACTTAGTGCACCACTATCGGTTTCACTTTTTTTTTAGCCTTTTTTAATACCTTAACAAAAAGCATGCTGATGTGGCATCATATTTGATGATGTGACCCTAAAATTAATTTTTTTAAGTAGGTGAGTTGCTAAATAAACTGCTGTACCAAATTGAGACTGATTTGAAATTCCATATAGAATTTTGAGAAACACAAAGTTAACGTGCTCCACTATAAACCCCTCTCCCTCTACCTTTTAATTATGTATCTTGACATAAAGAAAAATAAATACAAAACAAAAGTCACTATTCACGCGCTCCATTTAAAACTCTTTGCTCCTCTAAAATCTCATTCCACCGTAACAATGCAATTTACCACCGCCCTTGACAGATATCAACAAATTTTAAAAATAAAAAATCATTTGTCGTGTTCATTTAATAAACGGAATCAAAAGTCGATTTTCGGCTTCATTTAGTAAACGGAAACACTAGTTGTTTGTCCTTTTCATTTAGTAAACGGTGACCGTAACTCTATAAATATAAAAAGCTGAGCCGACACCTATCGAGCCTTAAAACACGCGGGAATGTTACAGCTGAGGAGAGAGAAAAAGGACGCTCTCGGAAATTCCCAGGAATATATGTTTTTCACGGCAAGACGGATCAGATCCGATACCTGTCAAACTTGAATCGCTTCTTTCTTTTCCAACTGAAGAATTCAGATGCAGATAATAATACGCAGTACTCGAGAAGGGAGTGCGAAGGGAGGATAATAAATGAAACGTGACTAGGCAAGGAGGACAGCACAGATTTTTATCTCCCGCCTACCGTCCAAGTGTTGAATCCGTTAACAACATAAGCATGGGAATTCTATCGATCTGTGTGTATATAGATATATATGGGAACACATTTTCTATTCGTTTTTTGTGCAACCAGGATAAAACTCCGTGCCGCCCTCCACTACAGCAATACGGTTTGTTATCTGCGTAGATTTATTGTTTTGTTATTTGAACAGTATAATATATATATATTCTTAATAGTGTCGTTTGTACACAAATATATATTTTAAAATTTTAATTCTTTATATTTAAAAATTAAATAATAATTATTTTGTTTAATAAAAATTAATTATTTTATATTATATATTTATTTTGACATACGACGCTAGTAAATGAAAATTTACTACGGGAAAATTCACCACCATGACAATTCACCGCCCCAAAAATGAATTGTTGACAGTGAATTCTCTCTTGTTGAATTGTTGGCGGTGAATTTTCCTAGAGCTGTTTATTTTAGTGCTAATAATATTAAATTAATTTATTTTATTTATAACTCTATTTAAATATTTAATTATGTTGGAATTTTTCTCAAGACTTTTAGGTAAGTTGCTTAGTATGATAATGAAAATGATGACTAGCTCTTTTGATGTCAATGCTTATATAATCTTTTGTACTAAATATGTTTGTACACCTATAAAATTTTGTAAGATTTTATAGAACACAAAATTGAAATCTCTAACCCTCCTTTGGGTGGATATACTTAAAGGTGTTAAAAAAGTCAAACATGTTTTTTTCTTTTAACAATATTAAGTCAGTACTAATTGACAGGGAGATCTTTCAGCCAAACTTACTAATCTCAGTATGCACTCTAGAATAATCTCTTTCAAAGTACATTATCATGTCAAAGTTACTAATGACCAGTACTGGAATGACTGGTGAAGTTCCAATGCACCAATAAATCAATAGAAATAAGTTTGGAGAAATATGTGTATATAGTACTCAACAAAAAAATTAATTTAAGGACAGTAAAGAAATTGAGTATGGGAAAGTAAAACATTAAAAAAACTTGGTCAACTTAAGTGAAGGCCATGAGCAATAGAATAAACTATTAAATTATTGATCATATCTATAAATATATAAATACATTCTAATTACTTTTAACATAGAGTAGAGAAAATAAGAACTAATCTCTAATCTAAAACTAGCATACCTATATTTTAAAAATATATGTAAATTATGCCTAGAGATATCTTCTCAAGGAACCTATTTTTAATCAATTGAACCATCACCCAACTTGAAGCTTAACCCTAACCATAAAGCTCTTTGAACCCTAATAGTAACCCTATTTGACGCTAGTTCAGATTACTAGCTCATAGACAAGGACAAATTCCCTAGAAGAGTTTCTTTCAAGATTGAAAAAGTGTAGATAGAAAACCCAGACTTCAAAATGGTTGTCACTGACTCCTGGCTCACCCAAACAGTTGATCATCGCACTAAGATGTGCATGTTCAATAGAAAGTTAAAATTCATAAAACTTAGAGTGAAAGAGTGAAATATCCAAGTTTTTAGAAACATTTGTAGAGAAAGGATCTCCTTGAAATTAGAATGGCTAATATCCAAAAAGAACTCTCAAATTTTTTTTCTTACATCCTAATAGAAGAAGAGATGAATCACATAGTTCAATTGGATGGTGTCTAAGTTTTGAATAAATCTATTAGAGACAAAAATCAAGGATTAAATGACTTAAATAAAGTGTAAAACCATTTTTTTTCATTCAACATGCAAAATGAGAAGGAAAATAATCATAATATGAAGATTGAAGATGCTTATGATGTGACAACCATTTCTAATAAAGTAGCTAAAGATGCCATTACTCATTAAGGAAGAATGTAGCTAATGATGTTGTCATGGAAGAAGTTAAGACATCTACTTTTAGAATTGAAGGTGCCAAAGTCCTAGGACCAAATGGTTGTTGTACCTTATCTTTCCAAAAATTTTGGAATGTAATGGATGAGGAGCTTTGTGAAGTGATTCAAGGATTGAAGGAATCATGTTTTTTCTTAAAATAACTCATTGCTACTTTCATAGAACTCATTCCCAAAAAGAATGATTCTAGAAAACTTGAGAATTTTAGAACTATTTGCTTATGCAATACTACGTACAATATCATCTTAGTTCAGCAAGTAATTTTGAAGAAAATTAAACAAGAGCTGCAAAGCAGCAAAGTTCATGCCTAAATGTTTAAGAATAGTCTTGTTTTAATTGTTCTGTTTGCTACGGTTTAGAAATAGTGTTGATATTATAATAATCTTGTTTTTAGTTGTTGTGTTTGCTACATTTCAGCAATAGTGTTGATATTATAACAACTTAATAGTAATCTTGAAATTTGTCAAATGGTGACATGTAATACCATAAACAATATTAGGAAATTGCAAAGTAGGTGATTTTTGACAATACAATAGATGTAATCATATATCTTCAAAGTTTCTAGATATAGTGTTTGAAGAACATTAAAGATTTTAAAAGTTTCTTTTAATTAGCCGATTAATGTTGGTAGAAGCATTGGCCTCAAAATAATACATAGAAATATCATGAAAGATTTTTGAATAAAGCATGATTTCATGAGAAAAAGAAATTAAAATTGCAATAAGGATGGGGTAAAAAGGCCGATTTAGGTAGTAAGGAGGGTTGTGTTGAAGGTAGAAAGGGAAAGGAATGTGCTTAGTAGGAGGAAGAATTCACACCACAAAAGGAGAAATGAGATGGTGCATAAGGGGGTATCATTAAAATATGAATTAACAATTTTTGGGGGTTGCACAAATTGGAGGTGTGGCAGAGAAGTGAGGTTGTGCCTCATGAGCAGGAGATAAAAGGAAAAAAATTAAACAATCCACGCCAATGAAAGTAGAGAAGATTGCAAAATAGAGTGGAAGAGAGCTGAGTAGGAGGTGCTATTCAAGGAATAGGAGTGTGTATGTTGATTCCTTTGTAAATAGAAGGTTAGGACTACATAATAGAGTGGAGGAGAACTGAGTAGGAGGCGCTATTCAGGGAATAGGAGGTCTTAATCACTTCAAAAAATGGCATCCACAACATAGTAGGCTACCTCTAGAGGTAGTGGAGATGATGCTAAGGATCCCTTAGGAATTAGGAATTCGGAAAATGCTTGTGAGGTATCTGATACATCTCTTCTCAAAAGGTAAAACTTGGAGAAGAACTCATATGAGGGAGTTGTGTACCTCATAAAATTCAGAGGTAAATTATTTCTATTCTCTTATCAAACGAGGGAGTTGTAAAAAAGTTGAAAATTTCAAATAGTGAATAATCTATTAACAAACACTATTTATATTTGACTATTGTGGGATGTAATTTTTTTCGAAATTCTATATGTTAGTTGTATTTTAGTTTTTATTATTTTTATATGTTTTGTGTGTTTTAGTTTTTATTAATCATGTATGTGACTCCTTAATACCTTTTGTTCACACACTTAGGCTACTTTATAATAAATAATTTAAAATGTTTAAAACAAAAAGATAATAAACATGCAATTTTTATAGTTCTACTCATATAGATTAGCTATCATATACAATAGCTATAGTTACACACACTTTTTTATTTTTCAACAAGTGTTTAGTTTATTGAAATAGAACTTTGTATCAAATTTTAAAATAGAAAGATACTTTATCACTATCTAATTAAAATAATCATAATATAAATTTATCTTTCATTCCATTAAATTTATTCATTATTGAAATAATATAAAATTTAATATATTTTATAAATCGAAAAATGTTGAGCCATTGTAAATTTTCTTATACTTTGTAATAAAATGATAAAATATTTCCTTGAAATGGAGATGTTGAACTTTTTATCTAATAACAATTGAGATCAACCATATTTTATATTTTTTTTATTATTAAAAATAAACCTTTTTCTCTTTTAACATTAAAAAGAAAAATAGACAAAATATGTTTGTTTTATTTTCAAAAGATATAAATTAATTTAATATATAATATAATATAATATATATTAAAAATATATAATAATATAATATATTAAATATATATTAGATATTATATATGTTACATATGTATTATATAGTATATATATTATAATACTATAATATGTTGTTAAATTAATAACATAATATATTAAAAATATATTATTTATTTGAATTTGTTATTAGATTATTTTATATATTTGAATTTAATAGAATGGAAAATATAACAAGTAAATAAATTTTGAAGCGCATTAATCTTTTATATCGCGTGAAATTTGTCTACCAATTAAATTGAAGCAAATTAAAAAAATATATTGATTAATTTACATATTGTCATAAAGTTCCTGAAATGTGCTCAATCAAAAAATGCAAATGCAAGGTTCGCCTGATTCTCAAATGTGAGAAGATAGATGTATCTCTTAAACCTGCAACTTCAAATCAAATAATCAATTAAATTATACTTCTTATCTAATACAAATAATCAACCTAATAAGTGACTATTCTAGCAACTAAATTGTATTGATCTTTAATTTTGAAGAATTAATTGTTTAAGAAATAGTTAATCAAATAATTACAATATTTTCAAAATCAAGAAAAAGTGATCTCTTCAAAATAAACTTTAGAAAGAATATAAAACTTATTTTTTAGTAATATTTTTCAAATATAAGAAATAGAAGTAATTTCAAATATATAATAAAAAATTATTGATATTTCCTAATCAATTGCTTTTTTGTTTTTATCCATTTATTATAGATAAAAGCTATATAGATTTTTAAAAATATATATAAAATAACTTATTAAAAATTTCTTCCACTTAAAAAAAATAATTATGTGAACCTGAGAATATTTGCATCAATTATTATTGATGGACATTTAAATGCCATTAATAAATAAAATATAAATATAGTCTTTCCTTATTGAATGCAATATGTTGTAGCAAACTAGGGCACTTTGCAACATGCAGTGTTCCTGTAACACCCCTCCATTTTGTGCTATGTTGGTTAGACAATGTTTTCCCTATGTTACGCTTTGTTTCTAATAACTCTTGAATTAAGGTGTTTGGTTATTGTTTGATCACTCTTGTTAAGTGACATGAATGTTATAGTTTGATGTAATTGTATTTTATTATGAGGTTATCATTATGGCATGTTTTGGATTAGCATAGTATGTACTATATGTATACATGTCGACATTGTTTGTTTGCGGATTGCAAAATCAAATTTATTAGCTTCACTGGTTTCAGTCACAGTGTGTTCACGATTGCAGTGCAACATTAGCTTCACCGGTTTTATCATTGTTGTTCTCATTATTTTATTCTTATGCAAATTTAATTTAGATTAAATGTGTATTTAATTTTAAATATTTAATTAAATGAATTATTGTTGTGAGGGCTTTAGAATAAATAAATAAATTTATTTTGGTTATGTTGATTTAGTAAATTTTATTATTAAAAATAAATGGTAATTAAATAAAGTAAAAATATTTAAATTGGTTGCAATTAGTAAATTGTATTGTTATATTTAAATGCATGTGAATGAAAATATCTAAATTGTTGAGGGAAAAGATATTTTAGATATTTTGTTTAAGATAACTGAGAGTTAGAAATTGTGATCTAATTGTTGAAAATTCATTCACGGAGAGGATTTTAGAAAGAAAAGAAAGTTGTTTTCACGGGAAAAAATTTTGGTATGGGTTGTGAAAAATTGGTGAGGAAATTGTGGATCTCTCGAGGAAATTGTTTTAGAATTATTTTGTTGTAGAATTCTTGGCTGTGTTTTTGTTGTCTTCTGGAATGAGGCAATTGCATTGAAGAAAGCTTTGGCTACATTGAGAATTGAAATTATAGAGAAGCTCGGCAACATTTTCTTGAGGCAACATTCTTCTGTAACAGGTTCTTTATTGTTTTTGTGAAATTTGAAATTAAAAGTTATTTTATTACTGTAATGCAAATTGGAAATGTTTTAGGAAATGATTTTTCAATACTGTAGAAGTTCTTGTTTCTTTCTTTTAAAAGATTCCGTGAAAATGAAACCTCTGTAGAAAATAATTAAATCCTCTGTGTAATTTGTTTATTCGAAATAGATTTATACAGGAGGAAATTATAGTGGAATTATTGAACCTCTGTTGAATTTAAATCAAAACTTAGAAACCTCTTCCTGTGAAAACATAATTTGTTCTTTGTAGAAAGTGATAAATTACGTGAAGATTTAGATCCTTGTAGGGAATGATTTTAAAAATAGAAAATACAAATAAAAGTATTTGAAGAATTAGAAAACCTCTGTAGGATTGAAAATGAAATCTTCTGAGAAAAAAAATAATTGGAAACCTCTGGTAATTCGAAAATCAAAATAGCAGAATAGTGCGTCACTAAATTAATCATAACTCAAATTTACGAACTGGGTAGGGCTGAATTATTATATGTGTTTAGAAGACTTGATTGCACACCTTCCTAAAACTTTAGAGAAACCCAGATCCAAATCAAAAGTTATTAAAGTCGTAATATTGAGATTTATGATTAGGTTGTCTGAAAATTGTTAATTTATATTTATATATTTATTTATTTGTTTAAAAGTATATATTAGAAAAATTGCATATAATTTTATGATATTTAAATGTATTTTTAAATAGGTACATGCACATGCACAATTTGATATTTAAAATAAACGTTGGAAAATAATAATTAGATTATGTAATTAGAAGATATATATTTATTTAAAAGAAATATTATATCGTTAATTAATGCATACAATGCACAAGTTGTGAAATTTGAGTTAACAATTGTTTTAATTTCCTTATGATTTGTAAATAGAAGTATTTACATATATTAATAAAAGCATGTAAATGCCATGGGTTAATTAAATCTTAAATAAAATGACTTAGGAGTGAAAGTTGTTGCATTTAAATAGATATTGATTTAATTTGGATTTTAGGAAATCTGAATATTAGATTATTTGAGTGCAATTATTTTTAAGTGGTATTATTTTTCTGTTCACATTTGCGGGCAATTTGAATTGAATATTATGAGTAGTGTTAAACTCAAAGTTAGGCGGTTGGTTTAATTCATTTGTGGATTTATTGGTTAGAAATCTTAATGGTCATTTATTTAGTCATTGAGTGGATTTTTATTCTTTTTGTATTCTTCTATAATAGTATTGGGCATTGGGATATTTGTCTTTGAAAATTAGAAGTCTTCGGTGTAAAATTGTGAGAGGGTTATTGTATCTTTTGTTAAGCCCTTTTTTGAGATTTTCCTTGGGTGAGTGCCCATTTTTGTGGGTTTCAGTATTTAACATCCGTAGGGATGTGTGAATTAGTTTGAACACCCGATTACTATGAATGGGTTGTGTGATTTGATTTGAGCACCCGGTTACTACGAATGGGATGTGTTGTTCTTTGCAAAATAGTTGATATTTGTTATCGTATTTTGTGCACTGTCTGCCCTTGGGTTGTGGTCTATGTTATTGTGTTTTCGATAGGGGAATGGCTTTCAACGGGGGTTGGGACACAAAGGGGTCCCAGGATAACTTGTGTGAAAGTCAGTTTAATTAGTGGAAACTAAATAACCTTTATTAGGGATGGAGTAGCTTAATATTTAATCAGATAATTTAGCCTCACTCATTGGCTCAAGGGCTAGTATGAGACTTAAGATGAGTCGAGAAGGCCTGGAATGACAAGATCGTTATCTTGTCTTCTCAAAAGATAACCGATTCCGCACTGGTGTGCATGTGGGGCCGGAATCGTGAGAGGTTACCAGGATAACCCTAGAGGGGGGCCGGGACCTAGGAAGATTTCCTTTGGATAACCAATGCAACCTTTGTGATGACAATCCTCCTATGACAGCGGTCGATTTGTATTGTACAGTGGGTGTGTTTGATTCAATGGTTCTGGAAGCAATGCAACCTTATGTTTTGTATCTTTTTGGTACAGTGTTGTTTTGTGTTTACTAGTACAGTGTTGTTTTGCATTTACTGGTACAGTGTGGTCTTGTATATTACTTGTGTCTAGAGGTAATAGGTTTGTCTTGGTTACCTATTACTATCTCCTAGCACGGAGGGAGTGGAACCTTTTGGATTCCACGTGGTCGGGTGGCGTGCATTTTACACTGTTGAGTTTCTCTTCCTATTCGTGATGGCGGGATCTTCTTATTCGAGGAGCTCATGTGGTTCTCTGGGGTTGTTCTTCTCCTTCTTCATTGTAACCATGAATCTATATGTATAATTGTAATACCTCATTTGTATCAAGGTGAACATTTGTGATGTAATTGTAATAGTATTTATGATCTATTCATTATTGGATTTAATGGTGTTGTATATGTGGAAATATGTTTAATACATTTCTATGTGTTAGATTTATCTTGAAATGGTTTAATGCTTTGTTGTAAGTTGTATCTTGAGTTTAATATTCATAAGCTATGGATGGTTAAATTTTATAAGTAATGGTGTTCACATTTAGACGCGTTGCGTAGCCTAGAGGATGTATGTGGCTAGAGTAGGTTATTTTACTCGTCTTGTTTTAACTTTAAAAAAAATTAGTTGTGCTTCCGCAGTATTGCATCATCCGCTAGGTCATGGGACGGGGTTTTACTCTTGGTATCAAAGCCTAGGTTTAAACACTGGGAACTCTGGGATTATGATGGACCCATTAGGTTGTAAATTGTGTAGGTTTATACTTTGGGCACTATGAACCCATTATGTTGACCTAGGTGTTTCACTCTTTAATTTATGTTTTTCCTTTTGGGTTGTTCTCACTTATTTACCCAGAAGTTGTCGTTAGGTGGTGAAGGTCCAATGATGCAGGAAGTCAGTGGAAAGGGTAGGACCCTCGGTGTAGTGCGCAATGCACCGATATCCTTTCTACTGGAAGAATGCATTATGGATGATTGTGTAGTGTGTGATTTTGATGTGTTGTGTGTGGTGGATGATAATCAATTTTTCTATTGTTTCTGCTCTTGCATGTATTTGGTTGAATGCTTTTGTGAGGGTTAGGCTTGCAAGCCTACCAAGAGGTGTGTTTTGCTTGGCTTCCCTCTTGTTGCTTGGCTCTTTCATTGTGTAAGGGGTTGTGACCTTTGAGTGGTTCTTGAGTGTGGTTGTAGTGTGTTTCTTGGGTGTGTTCCAAGTGCTTGTGGGGGCGAGATAGTCATAGGACCTCTTACCTTGAGTGCCTTAATATGGCATTTTAGAGGGTTGAGTTTCCCAACCTTGTTTTGTGTTGTGGAGGAATGATGCCTCCTAGGTCTTGTCTTACCCTTCAACATTGGAGTGATTCCCTTGGTTGAGAGTCTCCCAAGGTTGAGATTGATTACTTGCTTCTATCCTATGTTGCGGGTGAGCATGTTGGACCATAGTTTGTTGGTGGGTTGCAGGTGACATGTGTTGCCTAAAATTACCCTTGCTTGGTTTCTATGCTCATGTTGTGAAAAGGTTTGTTTGACCTTGAGGGTGCCAAGAAGTTCCTTTTGTGTGTATTCTCTTTTGAGAGTCTTGTGGTTTTTCTTCACCATGCAAGTTTCTGGTGCATGTCTTCTTGTGCTTTACCTCCTTATGTAATTGATTACTTGATTGACCCTATGTGGTTTTGAAGTTTCTTTTGCATGTATATTTTATTGAGATTATAAATATGGTAATGAAAATGATTTATCATGTTGTTAGTTCATAGAGATTAGTGCACACTCTCATATGATTGATGCATTTGTGTGGAAGTGATCGTGTGATTATAAAACCATGATTGCATTCGTTCCTATGTTAAAATTGTAAATAACTATTGTTTTCTCTCTCTTCCCATTGGTTTACAAGGATACATGTCCTTAAGTGTGTGGGGTATGTTGTATCTTATGAGAAAATTCTTATGTATTCATGAAGGTTTGTTTTATTAGATCAAACCTTGGTTAAAGGACCTAAGTCCCCAAGTTGCATTCATAATTATGGAAAATGTATAATATGAATAGAAAATCAGTTTGCAATAAGTAAAAATTTAGAGAAAAGGAATTAGTGAAACCATTGCATGTGAATGATAATTGCATAATAGGGTATCTTGTTGGTGAGGCCTATAGTTCCCAACTTTATTGTTAAGTTTTAAGAAATCATGTAGATGTTAAATTATTGCACCTAGATTCAAAATGTAAAATGGTAAATGTATGTTGAAGTGTTGCATACCTTGTCTTGGGTAAACATTGTAATGCTATTGCACTATGTGTGGGAAATCAATGTGGATAACATATGTGTGTACTAAGGCAATTTATCATCTTAATAAAAGTGAATGTGAATGTGAGATCTATCATAGCATTGTTGATTTATTCCATGTGGCACTATAATACATTGTATGGATTATTTGTGTGGGACATGGCTTTGGTTCATGGATTCCTATATCAGGGTTTAGTATGCTTCTTTTCAGTGTCTAGATGGACCCACATGTGACCTTGTGATGAATTTCTGGTGGTGTGTATGGGTGCATCTGTGTAGTATGTATGTTAATCTTTGGTTATGTGCTTTGGAGTTTTGGTTGGTGGTTGCATCACCATGTTGAATTGCATGAGTTGATAGTGTATTAGGTTGGATTGACTATAGCATGGGATTGCTGTTGTTTTTATGTTAAGATTTGAAATGGTTCAGTTTATGAGCCATTGAGTATGCGTGATTTTATGGTGTTTGTTTTGTGGGTACTAGTAGGCTTCCAGGAGTAAGCCTAACCCTTGGAGGGGAGGATGTAACACCCCTCCATTTTGTGCTATGTTGATTAGACAATGTTTTCCCTATGTTACGCTTTGTTTCTAATAACTCTTGAATTAAGGTGTTTGGTTATTGCTTGATCGCTCTCTGTTAAGTGACGTGAATGTTATAGTTTGATGTGATTGTATTTTATTATGAGGTTATCATTATGGCATGTTTTGGATTAGCATAGTATGTACTTGAATTAATGATTCCTTGTGTTTTGATTAAGCTAATGATGTAAGCTTTGTTAGTTAGTGATATTGTATTGGTGAAGAGAACGGTATTGCATTACTTGCTTGCGAGTGCCTTGTGATTTCTACAATTCTCTCTTCACGATGTGAATAATTTATTATATGTATACATGTGTGACATTTTCTTGTTTGCAGGATTGCAGGTACCGGACATTAGCTTCACCTGGTTTCATAGGTCTGAGCATGTTCACTCCTCAAAAGTAATATTGGGAGATAGTAATGGGTTACTTAGTCATACGTTTACCCTAGTACAGTGTGTCGTCAGTTTGAACTTGGTCTTAGTTTTATCGTTGTTGTTCTCGGTATTTTATTCTTGTGCAAATTTAATTTAGATTAAATGTGTATTTAATTTTAAATATTTAATTAAATGAATTATTGTTGTGAGGGCTTTAGAATAAATAAATAAATTTATTTTGCCATGCCGATTTGAAAATTTACTTATTAAAAATGAAACGTACTAAATAAGTAAAACACGGAATTCCAATGTAATGTTCTGTAAATCGTATTATTATATTTAAATGTATGTGGAGTGAAAAAATATCTAAATTGTTGAGGGAAAAGATATTTTAGATATTTTGTTTAAGATAACTAGGAGTTAGGTAAAATTTAGTATCTAATGTTGAAAATTCATTCAATGGGAGAGAGGATTTGAAAAGAAAAGAAAGAACAGCCTGCTTGCTTCAAAATTAAAAAGTTATTTTATTATTGTAATGCAAATTGGAAATGTTTTAGGAAATGATTTTTCAATATTGTAGAAGTTCTTGTTTCTTTCTTTTAAAAGATTGCCGTGAAAATGAAACCTCTGTAGAAAACAATTAAATCCTCTATGTAATTTGTTTATTCGAAATAGATTTATACAAGAAGAAATTATAGTGAAATTATTGAACCTCTATTAAATTTAAATCAAAACTTAGAAACCTCTTCCTGTGAAAACATAAAAAAAAATTCTGTAGAAAGTGATAAATTACCGTGAAGATTTAGATCTTTGTAGGGAATGATTTTAAACAATAGAAAATACAAATAAAAGTATTTGAAGAATTAGAAAACCTCTGTAGGATTGAAAATGAAATCTTCTGAGAAAACTGAAATAATTGGAAATCTCTAATAATTTGAAAATCAAAACAGCAGAGAGAGTGCGTCACTAAATTAATCATAACTCAAAAACACAACTTAGGTAGGGCTGAAGGTTTATGTGTGTTTAGACAACTTGATTACATCTCACTAAACTTTAGAGAAACCCGTGATCCGAAATCAAAAGTTATTAAAGTTTTCCAGAACATAACACTACATTTAGGTTGTCCTAAATTCACAGTTTCATATATTAGAAATATTGCATATAATTTTAGAGTATTTAAAAATAAATATATTTAAATGTATTTTTAAATAGGTGCATGCACATGCACAATTTGATATTTTAAAATAAACGTTGAAAAATAATAATTAGATTATGTAATTAGAATATATATTTATTTATTTAAAAGAAATATTATATCGTTAATTAATGCATACAATGCACAAGTAGGTGTTTTATAATAAGATGATTTTATTAGAAGGATTAAGATTTCTATTTATATTTGTTTGTGAAATTTGAGTTAACAATTAGTTTTAATTTCCTTATGATTTGTAAACAGAAGTATTTATATATTAATAAAAGCATGTAAATGCATGGGTTAATAAAATCTTAAAATAAAACGACTTAGGAGTGAAAGTTGATTTGTATTTAAATAGATATTGATTCAATTTGGATTTAGGAAATCTGAATATTAGATTATTTAAGTGCTTGAATTATTTTAAGTGGTATTATTTTCTGTTTACATTTGCGGACAATTTGAATTGAATATTATGAATAATTGTCAAACTCGAAGTTAAGCAGTTGGTTTAATTCGTTGTGGATTTATTGGATTTAGGAAATCCTAATGGTTATTTATTTAATTACTTGAGTGGCTTCTTATTGTTGTGTATTCTTCTATAATTGTGTATTGAGCATTGGGGATATTTGTTGTCGAGAAAATTATAAGTCTTCCAGAGATTATAAAATTGTGAGAGGGTTATTGTATCTTTTGTTCGCCCTTTTTGAGATTTTCCTTGAGTAGTGCACATTTTTTTGGGTTTCAGTATTTAACATCCATAGGGATGTGTAAATTAGTTTAAACACCCGATTACTATGAACGGGTTGTGTGATTTGATTTGAGCACCCGGTTATTACGAACGGGATGTGTTGTTCTTTGCAAAACAGTTGATATTTGTTATCATATTTTGTGCACTGTCTACCCTTGGGTTGTGGAATATGTTATTGTGTTGTCGATAGGGGAGTGGCTTTCAATGGGGGTCGGGACACAAAGGGGTCCCAGGATAACTCGTGTGAAAGTCAGTTTAATCAGTGGAAACTAAATAACCTTTATTAGGGATGGAGTAGCTTAATATTTAATCAGATAATTTAGCCTCGCTCATTAGCTCAAGGGCTAGTATGAGACTTGAGATGAGTCGGGAAGGCCTGGAATCGAAAGATCGTTATCTTGTCTTCTCGAAAGATAACCGATTTCGCACTGGTGTGCATGTGGGGCTGGAATCGTGAGAGGTTACTAGGATAACCCTAGAGGGGGGCCGAGACCTAGGAAGATTTCCTTTGGATAACCAATGCAACCTTTGTGATGACACTCCTCCTATGACAACAGTCGATTTGTATTATACAGTGGGTGTGTTTGATTTAGTGGTTCTGGAAGCAATGTAACCTTATATTTTGTATCTTTTTGGTACAGTGTTGTTTTGTGTTTACTGGTACAGTGTTGTTTTGCTTTTATTGGTACAATGTGGTCATTTATATTACTTGTGTCTAGAGGTAATAGGTTTGTCTTGGTTACCTGTTACTATCTCCTAGCACGGAGGGAGTGGAACCTTTTGGATTCCACGTGGTCGGGTGGCATGCATTGTACACTGTTGAGTTTCTCTTCCTGTTCGTGATGGTGGGATCTTCTTATTCAAGGAGCTCATGTGGTTCTCTGGAGTTGTTCTTCTCCTTCTTCATTGTAACTGTGAATCTATATGTATAATTGTAATACCTCATTTGTATCAAGGTGAACCTTTGTGATGTAATTGTAATAGTATTTATGATCTATTCATTATTGGATTTAATGGTGTTGTATATGTGGAAATATTTTTAATACATTTCTATGTGTTAGATTTATCTTGAAATGGTTTAATGCTTTGTTGTAAGTTGTATCTTGAGTTTAATATTCATAGGCCATGGATGGTTAAATTTTATAAGTAATGGTGTTCACATCTAGATGTGTTGCGTAGCCTAGAGGATGTATGTGGCTAGAGTAGGTTATTTTACTCGTCTTGTTTTAATTTTTTTTAAAAATTAGTTGTGCTTCCACAGTATTGCATCATCCTCTAGGTTGCAGGACGGGGTTTTACAGTTCCAACAGGCCTTTTTCCTCCCATTAACTCTATAAGAGCTAGTTATCTTCAACTCTAACAATTGATATATATATATATATATATAATCATTTTTTAATCTATTCATCTATTAAATTATCTTTACATCAAATTATAGATATTTGGTATGTTAAAAACATATTCTAGAGATCAACCTTTAAAAATATACATTTATTATTGTGATTCTATGTAACTGTGTAAAAATTCTATTGCATATAAATGAATTTCATTTGGTAAAAAATGAGATTCCTAAAGCAATAAAAAAAAGTGAACATGTCACATGGTCAACAACACAGGCTAAGATTCCAATCCAAAAGAACTACAATAATTTTTTTTTCTCTCAGTGCTATTAATCAACACATACTTCCAAAAAAAATATAATTAATAATGTGATACAGATGAGGGTTTCAATTTAGTGAAAGGAAAAAATTAACAATTCAAGAACCATGTAAAAAAAATAGTTTAATCTTTAACTAAAAAGATTGATATAAAATTCCCCTTTAAAGTAATATATTTTTGGAAAATGCAAATATTAGTGACTTCACTAAAAATTTGATATAAAAATCCATTATTTGTTTTAGCACCTCTATTTTTGATTTGAGTGGTTTACTTTTAAGTACATTCAGATAATCCATTGTCTATTTTAACACGTGTTGGGATTGACCGCTGGTGTGCATTATGGGTGGATCACTCTACTTTTTTCCTCCGCCATATGGACTACATACCATACTATTGTTTGTCTTTCATTCATTACTTATTGATCAACTCAAACTATTGACATCGGCTTTCCTACAAAATAAAAAAAAATTATCTGACACTAAACTAAACAACTCTCCTCTCAAATGCGAGCTATGAATGAATTCATAGAATGAAGTTTTCAAATGCAATTGAACTATTTGATAAAAAAATTTATTCTAAAATCTAGAAACTAACACATGCATTTAACCTATTTGACATAATACCTTGAAATGTAACCTCATGTAATGTTTCATATGAATTGTAGAACAAAGCGCATCAAATAAATGTGGACTCAATGACGCCTTATCCCTCTGTGATTAAGGAGGCTAGGCCACTCGTTGTCTTATCCCTCTGTGATTAAGGAGGCTAGGCCACTCATTATCTTAGGCAGAAAAAATGCTTTTGAGGTAATGGTGAACGCGACGCTTAGAGAAATACAGAAAAACTCAGTTTCAAGAAGGAACTAAAAGCATACGATTGATTCTTCCATGAGCATGATAAGTTATTCTCCATTGCTTTTGTACTTGGTTCACTTGGATGCGAGATATATATAATGCGTCAACATCAAGCCCTTTACCTGTCAAGGAATTAAAAAATGAATTTATAGCCTATGCATGCCAGCAGAATTGCAAAGTACATCCTAATACTAATTCAGGGAGTAATGAAAAACCTCTGCATTGCTTTCTACATTCTTCAGCAATCCTAACAAAAACTCAATAGACTTTATAGGCCAACTATTAGAGCAGGCCCAAACTATAACATAATGAACAAGGAATATAAGGGAAAAAACATAACAACAATGAACAGAGAAAACACAGGGAAAAACAGAGTTGAATCACTCAAAAATTATATTTTTCTAGCTTGCATATTACATCCCAAATGTTGTGTCTAGCAGCTATCTGAATATTGTGTCTACCAACAATCTGGATGATGTACCCATCAGCTCTCTACAATCACCTATATATAGCTACAATGTCCTTGAAGTCTAGAAACTTCTAACTTTCTCCATGATTCTAAAACTTGGAATGTTGTTTTTTTACAACAACTCTTAGAAATTTCTTTTCTAAAGCAACTCTAGGAATGTTCTAGCTTATGGAAGACTCTAAAAACATTCTACTATTTTCTAGACAGTTTTAATCCTTAACATCCCCACTTAAGATTGGCTAGAATAATACAAAGAAAATTCAAAGAAGAAGGGAAAATTATACTAATATCCCCCCTTAATTGTTCACCTCTAGCATACCAAACATTCTTCTATCATAGCAAGAAAATTAGCCTTCGAAAAAATATCAATCTAGCAATATATTTCTAGCTGACTTTTTAGCTGAACCTCTAGATGAATCTCTAGCTGAACATGGTTGAATCTCTATCTGAACCTCTACCTGAACATGGTTGAATATCTAGTTGAACTTTCAGTGTTACCCAAGGGGATTCAAACTGTGACCTGGCTTTAATACCATGTTAGAGAAGACCCAAACTATAACATAATCAACAAGGAATATAAGGGGGAAAACATAACAACAATGAACAGAGAAAACACAAGGAAAAATAGAGTTGAATCACTCAAAAATTATTTTTTCTAGCTTGCATATTACATCCAAAATGTTGTGTCTAGCAGCTATCTGAATTTTGTCTCTACTAGCAATCCAAATGTTGTACCCATCAGCTATCTACAATCACCTATATATAGCTACAATGTCCTTGAAGTCTGGAAACTTCTAGTTTTCTAGATAATTCTAAAACTTGGAATGTTGTTTTTTTACAAGAGCTCTTAGAATGTTCTTTTCTAGAACAACTCCAGGAATGTTCTAGCTTATGGAAGACTCTAAAACCATTCTACTATTTTCTAGATAATCTTAATCCTTAACACCAACATGCTTGGAAATTTGACTGTCGAGACTTTTCTTGTGCAGTATAACCTACACCTCCACAAGATTGGCAAAAGGGTATTGCTTGCTTATGGGAAGTAACATCCTCCAGATATCTTGGCCTTTGCCAAGTGTATTTTGTATATTAGATAGAACCAAGAAAAATGGTTATTTATAGTATCAGTTTATATCAGTGACATATACAGGCAAAAAGAATAAAATGTTTATCCTAAATACAATTGAATCTTTACCAGCATACAAAGAAATGTGTAAATATTTATGGTATCAACTTATATTCCATGATTTGCAACAACAAAAGGAAAAAAGAATGGAAGGTTGATACAAAATATCATTGAATTTTTACCAACATACAGGTATGTGCAGGATCATGATGGGCCAAAAAGTGGCAATATTATGGGTATTTTGTAGGGCATGTGGCTGACTACCCTTTTTTTACCCAAAATTGATGAAACAAAAAAGGTTTTAGAGGAGATACCTGTTTCCACCAATATAAATTATAAGCACTGAACAATAAATAATTATTATTCATTTTCTATTAGAATTATGACTAAAAGTCCTGACTACAGGCTGATTTGAAAACATCTATAACTTTCTTAAACAATATCACATTTTTGAATCTGAACATGCTGCCACATTCTATTTCCACATACTATAGGATTAAAACAAAAAATAAATTTCCATGAAATTTTGACTGCTATATGTTCAACATATGAGTTTTTATATTTTTAAAAAGTTGTAATAAAAATTCATAATTAATTATTCACTTGGAAAAAAATTACAAAAAAATATGCATCACATCCGGACAGACATGAGTCTTCTACTTATATATAAAATCTTATAAAAAAATATTATCATTTTATTATGGTTAGGGTGGTCAGACAGACACCTAATTCTTATTTTTTCCCTTAAATTTAAGTACTACTGCATTGAAATTTAAAATTTTCACCAAATAGATTTTATTCATTTTTAAATAAACTAATAGTTTAGAAACTAAATTCAATTTTCTAAATATTCTATTCTTACATATTTTTGAAATAATATAGATAACTTATTCAATTTTTTACGTCAAGTTGCCTAACACTGATTCCATGATGATCCGCAGATTGAGCAAGGAGCCTTGCATGCTACAATAAATGAAAAAAACTCTAAGCATAGTATAAAAAGAAAATAAATTGAGATTGTAAGTCTACGCTAGACAGTTATAAAGATGGTTACAGTTATAAAGACGATTACCCCATTGCCTCGAGATTCCTTTAGCATGGAAATGTGTGGTTAATTAGGTATATAATGTTGATTGTGTGTTGCCCTTGGTGGTTACCCCATTGCCCCGAGATGTCTTCAACATGGAAATGTGTGGTTAATTAAGTATATAATGTTGATTGTGTGTCGCCCTTTATGAAAACAGGTTGCTCGGTTATTAAAACAAAGTCCAATATTCTCAGATTATTTGAATTTTTTTTAATATAAAATACACAGTAATTTATTTATATAGCAAAAGCAGCACATGAGTTCCACCTCCTATCATTTTCGATACAAAATATTCCTTGAATTCTTTCACTTTATAAGGTAACAAAAAAAAAAATATTCATAATTTATTTCTATAACAATACATTTTTAAATAATATTAAAAAATAATTATAATTTAAAATAAGTTTTTAAGTTTTTTAAATGTTTTTTATAAATACAATCTAATTACTTTTAACATAGATTAGTAAAAATAAAAATTAAGCTCTAATTTAAAAATAATAAAATGTATATTCATAATTTATTTCTAAAAATTTATAAAATTATATTTTTAAATAATATTAAAAAATAATTATAATATAAAATAATTTTAAGTTTTTTAAATGTTTTTATAAATACATTCTAATTAGTTTTAACATAGAGTAGAAAAAATAAGAATTAAAATCTAATCTAAAACTAAAAAAATATATACTCATAGTTATAAATATTAATGTAAGTAATAAAATTCTTAAAATGATTTCTTAAAATTGTTAATAAATTATGACTACAGATTGTTTGATCTTAAAACCCCAACTAAAGGCCACACATCATTCATTTAAAAAAATCCTTAAAAAATGGCAAACAAAGAGGCCAAACATTATTCATTTTACTCTTATTGTGAGTTTGTGTGTTTCCTCTATTTTTGGAATAGAAAATCTTGCCCAATGAAAATGAAGAAAAATTATTTGCTTTTATCTTCTATATAAAAAAAATCTATTTGAACCATTAAAATTTTATAAGAATTGAAGTGAAATTTGTTCAAGAAATTTTTAATGTTTTTGATTGGTTTAAAGTAAAAAAAATAATTAAACACAACCCCATTGCGAGTTCTTGGTAGGAACTAAGAATTGATAAAAATAAATTAAGTGCTTTTACAAATGACCGATGATTTGTATTATATCAAGAAATATAGGTATTTAAGAAAAAAACATCTATAACAAATGAATGGAAAAAAGGTAACCCATATGTGCCAAGTTTCTTAATTAATTTCACATGGTAAGAAAATTATGAATCTAAAGATAAGAAAAAAATACTTTCATATTAAATAAAATGGCATTAAACATGTAGATTCATTCTAAATCTTAGTTGGAATGCATCACTATTTAAGTACACTAATTAAATAAATCAATAATGGCACATGTTGGCAGGCAGGAGCGAAAAAATGTAGAGAGAAGAAGCTGATGGAGTGATACTATGGAGGATGGCATTCCAGGGAAGAAGGTGGATCACATCATGTAGTGGATGTTTGAAAATGGAGCTTGGGTGGATAAGTGTCACCCACACTATCACCAAAATGTAAACATGGAAAATCAAGAACACAACTAGAGCAGAAGCCAGCTTGGGGATGATGAGAAGAAGGCTCTTGAACAAGGGAAGAATGCAATAGCACACCAAAGGAACAAGAAAAGATGGAGCACACGTGAGCCAAGGCATGGGTAGTTCTATGAAAATGGTCATCATGGGAAGTCATCAGATCCCAATTGGCACAACAAGAGAAGTGGCATTCAGAAACACACCATCAAAGTATGGATAATCAAGGGATTAGGAAACCCTAAGGTGGGAAATGAAGAAAAAAAGAGCCATCAATTGGGAGAAGAATTTGAGTTTAAAAGAATAATTAATCAAAGAGACCAGGAACTGTTTAGAAGAAAAATGAACAGAAGGAAGTTCCAGAAAAAAGTGAGTGAAGGTGATTGTTTGTGACCACTGGGAAGTAAATTGTACCAAATTCCTTTGAAAATGATCAAACCAAGAGTGATCAGACTGATGGATAGAGCTCTGTTTTCCAACTGGATTGGCCTAGGGTGCCCTAGGGAGGAGATCAAAGCATTGTGGAGAAATAAATACAAAGATTGGGTAAGCATCTACTAGCTACCAAACTCTTTCTTTGTCATAGAATGTATGAATCAACAATTAAAGATGGATATAGTAGCAGGGAAACCTCTATTTTTGAATGGTCATAGTTTTCATTGCCTAAATTGGAGATCAAGTTTTGATCCCTAAAACTACAAAATAAATAAAATCCCTACCTAGATCAAACTAGTGGATCTTCCCTTAGAATTATGGAGTGTGGAGGCTATGGTGAGATTAGGTGATGCCCTAGGGGTGTGTCTAGGGGTCGATGAGGACTTCATGAATAGAAAAGATGGGGTTGAAGCTTGCATACTAGTAGAAATAGATGAGGGAGTAGAAATTTAAAAGAACATAGAAATTATGACAAATTATGGAAGCTAGCAACAAGAGATAGAGATATGGGAAGGATTAGAACCCAAAATATGCCTCTTTGGAGAATCATTCCTAGAACACACTTCATAGAGGGGGAAAGAGACTAAAGCAAATGATAAAGAGTGAGAAGAACATGGGGATGGAATATCTCAAGGAGTGGCACCCAAGATCATAAAAGATACATCAAAGGATGGTATAACTGATCCTAAGTAGATGAAATCTGGAGGAGTCTCTTAGGAATGTAACAATTCCTCCCTTCCAATAAAGGAAAAGCATGCATTGGAAAACTTTCAGGCAGAAAAAGCTCTCAATGCTCTTCTAGTTGAGGCACAAGAACTCTAGAAGGACATCAATGGCCAACTTTTGGAATTGAATAAGGAATTATAAAGGGTGGAATTGGAACCCTTGGAAGCAGAAGAGGGGTCTTGAAAGGAAAAGAAAAATGCTAAAGAAAACAATGAAGAAGATCTACAAGAGGAAGAAGATGACTTAGTGCATTCTGAGGAAGAGAAGAGTAATCAATTCTTAGATGGAGAAGGTGAATCCTAGGAGGAGGTAGAGGAAGGAGAGCTGCTTGAGGAAAGGAAGCTTGAAGAGTTAGAATAAAAAATAAATCTACCAAACATAAAGAAGAAATCCAAAAGGGGTAGGAAAACAAGCAAAGCCAAGCTGATGATTTTAGGCAATGCCTCTCGACAAAAAAAACCTTGTTGTTGGTAAGGATAGCCTCCTTCCTAGGGTAGAATGAGGAAGATAATGTGGAATGTTAGGGGAATTAATTCCCATAAAAAATGGTGCATGGTCAAGCAACAAATTAACTAATTGAAGTTGGACATAATGCTAATCTAAGAATCGAAATGGAGTAGGGAGGAAGGAAAGAGGAGATTGAGCAATTGTAAATAGTGGAAAAGCCAATTCAAAGAAGTTGCAAAAGCATCTAGTGGCCTAGGAGTAATATAGAACACTCTAACAGTAGAGGGGGAAATGGAAAAAGAAGAAGATAATTGGAAACTGATAAAGTTCAAAGATCTAAGGAAACATGAAAGTTTCTTCAACATCAATGTATATGGGCCAATAGGAACAAGAGCAAAAAGAAAAGTGTGAGATAGAATTTCAAGGGAGTTAGAAGAAAGGAGAGATGAGAAAGGAATAGTTGTAGGATATTTTAATGCAACCCTAAACAGTGAGGAGAAACAAGGAGGCCTAGGAGGAATAATAGCCAATCAAAGAGATTTCTAGGAATTTATAGATAGAAATCTACTAAAGGATTTGCAAATGAAAAATGGAAAATTAACATGGTCAAATGGGAGGAAGGATTTCACTAACATAGCAGAAAGATTGGATATATTCTTTCTATTGGGAGAATGGGGAGAAGCAACAACCTTCCAGGAAGCCCAAATCCTACCCTTTATAGGGTTAGACCATTTTTTGGTCTTATTGACTTTTGGACAGGAGGACCCCCAAAAAGGAAGTCCTATCAAATTTTAAAACATGTGGTTGAGAGATTAACATCTACCTAAGCTAATTGAGAGTTGGTGGAATGAGATTAGGTTTGGAGATAAATCAAAACTATTCAATATAAACAAGAAGCTAGGATATATCAAGAACAAACTCAAAGAATGCAACAAGATACACTTCGAAAATATTTTCTAAGAGAAAGAGAGACTAGAACAAGAGATTAGGGCCCTAAATGAGCACATAATAGAGAAAGGAATAAATGCAAAGGACTTTGAGAATAAGAAATATTTGAAAGAAGAGTTGGAAAAAATTTTGAAGAGAGAAGAATTATTAGTGCCAAAAGTCAAGTGAAACATGGTTGAAAGAAAGAGATAGAAATACCAAGTACTTCCACAAAACAACAATTTCCAATTGAAGAAGGACTAGGATTACAGAAATCAAGAAGTCCAATGGAGAGACAACACAATCTATTGAGGAGGTGAATAAGGAGGCAATTAGATTCTCTGAAGAGATTCTAGACAAGGAAAACAAGAAAAATAGGGCAGCAAGGGACAACCTATTGAGTTCAATAACCTCAATTATAAAAGAAGATCAAAACAAGAACTTGTATCAAAAGATTTCAATGGAGGAAGTTAGGGATGTAGTATTTTAGATGAATCTAGACAAGGCCCTAGGCCTAGATGGCTTCCCAATAGGATTCTTCCAAAAAAATTGGGATGTAGTTGGGAAAGATCTAAGGGCAGTAGTGGAGGAATCAAGAAGAAAAAGTGACAATGTTGGGAGCAATAAATTCACACATTCCTGACTCTAATTCCCAAGAAAAAATACCCTTATACAATGAACTATTTCAAACCAATTTCCCAATGCAACATGGTTTACAAAGTGGTCACAAAAATAATAGCAAACAGACTCAAGGAGGTTTTGAATGAAGTCATATCAAAAGAACAGAGTGGCTTTGCTCCATGAAGGTCAATAGTGGAAGGAATAATCATTTATCATGAAACCATACACTCAGCCACGAAGAAGAAGAATGCTTGCATGGTACTGAAATTAGACATTCTCAAAGCCTATGACATGGTACATAGACAATTCCTCCTAGAGGTGTTGAGAAAGTTTATATTTTGAGTGAATTGGATCAATTGGGTTAAAAGATCCATTTCCACAACTAAATTCTTGGTACTAGTGAATGGGTCCACACATGGCTTCTTCCCCTCCACAAGAGGGTTGAGACAAGGTGATCCCATCTCCCCATTTTTGTTCATAATTATGGTAGAGGTACTCGAGAGAGGGATACAAAGACTAAGGTAGGAAAGGAAATTGATAGGAGTTCATGTGGCCAATGGCATCAAACCCACAACACATCTATAATTTTTAGATGGCACAGATCTAATGGGAGAGGCTAGTTGAAGGGAAGCAAGAGTGATCAAAATATTTCTAGATGATTAGTACAGTTCATTAGGGCAAAGCATCAACTGTTGAAAGTTAGAGATTTTCTTTCTCAACACCCAACCAAGCTTGCAAAAGGACTTAGCCAAAATCTTGAATCTAAAAGTCGCAACATTTCCAGGTCATTTCTTGGGAATGCCCATGTTTGTAGGTATAAACAAGAAGTGCTATTGGGAGAACCTGGTAAACAACTATAAGAAAAAACTAGGAACATGGAAAGGAAAGTGGCTACCATCGGTAGGAAGACCATTAATGGTCAAATCAATCTTGTCAGCTATCTTAGTGTATTCAATGTCATGCTTGAGGATACCAAAATCAATGGAAGATTCCATGATTCAATTTTTGAGGAAATTTTTTTGGAGTGGAATAAGGAACAAAAAAAAATTTGCTCTTCTAGCTTGGGACAAAGTGTGGACATCCAAGGAAGTTGGTAGGGCAGGGATCAAGTAGCAATCACTAATAAATCAAGCCATGGGGGAAAAATTGGTTTGGGAGCTTCACAAAAAAGGTGAATAGAAGTGGGCCAGAATCATGAGAAGAAAGTAGCTAGACTTCAATGATTCAGCCATAATTCTCACTACAATAAACCCTCTGAGAGGGTCAACAATCTGGAATTTTATTTTGGAATGCAGGGATATAATATCAAAGATGGAAACAATGCATCCTTTTGGAATGACTCATCATGTGGGAAACCACCCATGAAAAACACTCCAAGACTAGAAGAAATAAAAGAAGAGATGACAAGGCTTTGGGGGAGCAAGGTTACTAATTATGGCAGGAGGCCTAACAACCGGGGATCCTTCATCTAGAGCTGGAATGATCTTTAGACTCTCAATGCACCCCAAGCATAGAAAGAGGCCTTACCAAAGCTCCTGAAAGATAAGTATTTTGTCCGAACCATAGAAAAGGACACAATTATATGGTGTGGGTCATCTATAGGAACATACAAAGTGAAATTTGTATACAAGATTAAAGAGATGGCCACAATCCAACAAGATTGGACATGCAAGTTGATATGGGGGAAGAAATTCCTCCCCAAGGTAGGAGTCTTTGCTTGGTTGGTGATACAATAAAGAATCCTCACTAAAGATAGGCTAGCCACTTTTGGAGTGCAAGGTCCAGAAAGATTCTCATTGTGCAAAAAGTGAAGAATCATCATATCATATTATCCTAACATGTTCATATGCAAATGGTTGTTGGAACAAAGTGAGAGATAATATAAATCTACAATGCCCCATGCCAACAAAAATTGCATCCTAGTTTAGAATGTGGCCACAAGGTGGAAACAAATCAATCTTTGGGGGTTATATGGAAAATTACCCCATCCATTGTGATATGGGAAATATGGAAGGAATGAAACATGAGAATCTTCCAAGGGAAAGAAATGAATAAAGATATGCTCTAGGATAAAATTGAAAGATCTATAATAGAGCTATTCAATGACCTGATTCTTGGTGCAAAGCAGGTAAACAAAAAATATTCACAAACTGGGATGATTGCATATCAAAGAAATTTGTCAGTTTGATGCCCCCACTATTGAATGGAAATGGCCCACTATAGTCAACAAAGTTAAAGAGAGTAGATACATCATGGATGACACGAGAATTAGGGTGGACAAAAATAAATTTCAATGGAACTTCTTGTGGGAATCTAATGCTAGGCATAGCCAATTGTAAGGCAAGAGATGCTCAAGGTAGGACTCTAGCAGAAAAATCCATACTGCTAGGAATATGTTCAAACAATGAAGCAGAGTTCAGGGTAGGGACCATTGGCTTATAACTAGCACTGGACTTGGAAGTGAAACAAGTCCACTTGGAAGGGGATTCAATCATCACAATCAATTCCATTGGGATAGGCACTACCCAAAATTGGAAACTCAATCACCTATTGTAGAGTGTCAAGAAGTTAGCGAATAGGTTCAACACCTTCCAAATCAGCCACATATTCTGAGAAGGAAATGACAAGGTGGATGAGTTGGCAAAAAAGGGACCAAAGAATAAACATCATAATATCCTCTTCAACCAACAATGAAAGAAAAACACATGGAAATAAGGATGAAATCTTAGTGAATTGGTTTGATAAGATAGGAATAATCATTAGTAGGGTATGTATAGGATCATCATGGAAAAAATGGGCCCTTAAGTGGTGATAAAATTCTAAAAAATTAGAGTTAGGCAACTTGACATAAAAATTTGAATAATTTATCTATATTAGTTCAAAAATATGTAAGAATAGAACCTATAGCAAATTGAATTTAGTTTCTAAAATACTGGGTTTATTTAAAAAAAAAATCTATTTGGTGAAAACTTGAAATTTCAATGCAATAGTACTTAAATTTTAGGGAAAAAATAAGAAGTAGGTGTTTGTCTGACCACCCTAACCGCAATAAAATGATAATATTTTTTTATAATATTTTAGATATAAGTAGAGGACTTAGGTCTCAATGTGATGCATATTTTTTTGTAATTTTTTTCCAAGTAAATAATTAATTATGAATTTTTTTTCAACTTTTAAAAAATATAAAAACCTCATATGTCTGACCACCTTAACTTGGTCAAAACTTCATGAAATTCAATTTTTTTTTAGTCCTATAGTATGTGAAGCATAAAATGTTGCACATGTTTTGGGTTCAAAAAATGTGATACCGTTTAAAAGCTATAGAGTTTTTTCAATCATCCTATCAATCGGGACTTTAGTTGTAATTTAAATAGAAAGTGAATAATAATTATTTATTATATTCAAAGTGAAGCATAATTTTTATTGGTGGAAAGTTGTGAATCTCCTTTAAAAACCCTTTTCATTTCATCAATTTTGGGTCAAAAAAGAAGTCATCAACCACATACCCATCATCTCCCCACTTTTTGGCCCATCATGATCCTACACATACCTAGTAGGCAAAGTGCAAGCTAAATGGACAAGTACCAAGCAAAAAGATAGGATAGGAAAGCAAACATAATGCCATGCATTAATTTTTCTTTCGTGCCACCACAAGGTGGTAGCAAGAAAACACATACCAAAGCGCATGATCTCAAAAAAGCTAATTATGAGGAGGCAAGTCCATCGACATTAAAAGGCCTAGGCTTGGGAATTTTTACACAAATGCAAATAGTGCAATCCCAAAATCATAGAGTGATAGTTAGTGATAGAATTGGATTTAGCCAGAAGTTTTAGAGAGGTATTATGAAGGGTGAAATTTTTCCCAATGGAGACTTTGCTATTTCTGAACATAACGAAGTAGTAAAAATATTTCACAAGGAAAGTGTTGGATAAAAGGTTGTAGGGATTGTTGGCCTCCTCACACCCAATGGTCCTCTAGTCAACCAAAAATGTTGTGGGCCTAGAATTCTTGATGGTGTATCATAGATTTAGGTCAAATGTGGAAATACTAACCATGTTCATGGTTTTTCTCCTACACATGGATGTTTTGAAGGAAGTTAGGAAGAAGTTGACACATATGGTGTTCCTCCATGAGTGGCAGGGAGAAATTGATGCAGCCCTAGACAATGTGGACAAAAATAAACAAATTTCAATGCCGCAAAATTATTACATGATGTGCATGCACGGAAGGGAAGTCAAGAAATTCCATCTAGTTTCAACCATTGACCCAAATGGTTTTCATATGCTTTGGAGCGAATGTGAGCAAAGCATTTTCTTCTTTCTCAAAGTGACAAAATTGGTATCTAAGCACCCATGAGGGTGGGAAATGGGGTATGCAGAGGATGAAGGGCTTGTAGAGGAGATTGTGTTTGGGGACAATGATGATTGGGACTTTGGTATTCGTGAGGAATGGTGCAAGAATGACCCCATAGACCCTAAGGAAAATGAAAAATTCTTGGCCCACCAGAATTCTATAGTGGACTACCTAGTAATTGCAAACTACATTGCCTACATGAATCATATGGAGTTAGATGATGATGAAGAATGAACAATCCTGGTTTAGTCTATTGTTAGTTATTCTTGAAGTTAAAATTTTAATAGGTTTAGAAGAAGGGTCTAGTATATAGAAATTAGAAGTTAGTCTCAAAATAGATGGTAATGCCTGTATCTCCAACTAGGCCATTTTGTAAAGGACAATGTGAATATATAGTGATACTAGTTTGGAAAG
>VDFB02300537.1:0-27548 GCA_007258455.2 Sequoia sempervirens | reverse complement strand
AAAAAGGTCGCCATATTTAAGGTTGAAAAGTGAAGCATTTTTGTGTGAAGCTATGCACTTTTTAAGGAAGGCAACTTTAGTTCAAAAGGGTTGCTATTTTTAGATTATAATTGAAAAGTGAAGTATGAAGTTGGCGCACTTGTTGAAGGCTAACTGAACTTCCAAAAGGGTCGCTATTATTAGCATATTCTTTGCATGAAGATGGCGCACTCTTATCTTATTCTTGAGTGTTAACTGAAGTTGCAAAAGGCCACGCCTTAGGGCAAATTGATGAATCCAAAGAGAATTTGAAGATGGCGAACTTAAGACAAGTCTTAACTGAAGCTTAAGTCGCATGTTTGAGTTTTAACTGAAGATGTGAAAGGCTAACCCTAATGCGCCCACCTTTTAAGCTTGTTTGAGTTCTAGTTAACTATGAAGGGGTCCAATGAGAAGCCAAGCGCCATTTTAATGCATGCTTGCTTTAGTACGAATTTCTTATGATGAAATTCTATATATTTCAAAGATGGCGTCCATTATTGCATCATCTTTTGCTCTGAAAGCTTGTATTCTTTTGAGCGACCAGCAAGCTTAAGGTGATTCAGGTGTCCGTTTTCAGCGTTCTTCGAAGCTACGAGCTCAGATTCTTCAGAGGAAGTCAATTCTAGACTTCATTTCCACTTTGCATGCAGGTTTTATAAAGATTCGAAGAAGAAATTTGCAGATTTTTCAGAAGCAGACAAGCAAAACCTTCTATCTTCTGTCTTATTTCTTCTATTTCTCACCTTAGGTACTTTCTTCGCATGCCAGAGTAATTCAACACATTTTCAGAATCTGTTCATCTGGGTTCTCATATTTCAGCGTTTGCAACAAGACCCACTTCTTAGATTTTTTTTGAGAAAATCGCCCCGTAGCCTTCATTCTGAAGCTCTGAGCCTTTTTCCGAGAATCTCTTTGCATGTGGGCTTGAATCACATTTTTTCCAAAATCCAGCTACCTGGGTTTGTTCAGAATTCAGTTGTGCACAAAACCCATGTTCCAGAATTTCTTCAAAAATTTCTCCTGTCAGAAGCTATTTTTAGCCTTGTTCAGAGTTTTTCAGAAAGTTCTTCAAGCATATTCGACTTTACAGTCAAAAGTCACCATTTTCAAAATGCAGTTCAATCTCATTGATTACAAGGTGAAATCAGTCCTTACACATAATTTCACCAAGACTTCAGATACGGACCTAAATCATGTTTATCCAGTGGTCAATCTGAGCAGTTTAGAAGGTGTTAGCAGCAATTAGATGAGGAATCTTGAGCGTTCCGGGTTGCTGGCAGCGGCATCCATTCCTGTTTCTATCTTCGAGCTTGAGTTCGTACTTGCTTGCATTAAGCATTATGACTCGTCTTCACGACAGATCAGATCGGTTGATGGAAGAGTGGTTTGCAGTCTCAAGCCGAAGGACATAGAAAGATGTTTTGCTATTTCTCCTCGCTCAGATAACTTTACTGTTGATCTTGAAGCTTGTGAGAAGATACGGGATGCTGATCATCAACGTTCACAGAGAAAGGTTGCTCAGAAATGGTTGACAATTCAAAAAACTAACTTGCCTAAGAAGGTTGGTCGTGGTGAATTTAAAGGAGAAGTTGCTGTTTTGATCACCTTACTCAATCGAGTTACCGGCCAGTCAGATGCTAATACTTTCCGTCCATGGATGTTCTACCTGATTACCAGAATCCTTGATGGCCCAGAGCGTTTTGACTGGGCTATGTTAATTAGTGATTGCTTACATCAGCAGATTTCTAACTTTCTCAAGCATCACGAGTTTCATATGATATCTTATTTGGTCTACTTGGTGGCATTTCAAGGTAGTTTCAGACTTCTTAAAACCAATGGTACTCTCGGTGTTCAGCATATTCATGAGTATTATCCACAGCTAGAGTTTTCTCAGTCTGAGCAGGACTTCCGAGTGGTGAATGATCACTTTGCCATGAGAACCGTGAGGGATCTTGATGATGAGATGCACATTAGTATTTCAGCCGAGGCCAAATCAGCAATGGAGACTTGGGCAGATTGGTTCATACAGTTTCCTACTTTCACGTACCTCCGAGTTTATGGTTATGTTGGAGAGCCTCTGATGTTGCCGAGATATCTGTCAGACAAGATTGTCTTTATGGAGTTCCTCAGGCAAATGCAGCACGTTCACTTCTTTCTTCGTAGTCGTCATAAGGCTGCGGCAAATTTTCCATTCTCATTGGGAATTTTCACATGTGATGCAGCAACAGATGCCAGGCGTATGTCTACTGAGATAGAAAGGTTCAAATTCAAGCCTTATACTGAGAGATGTTCCTATGATCCTCTTGGACATTATGCAAATTGGTTAGAGCGAGGGATTGCACATGCGCCAGCACTTGAAGATTTCTGGGCAAATTGTGAAGATGAATTCGAGGTTCGTCGTCGTCACTATTGTAGACTTACTGTTGGTCAGCTCTCTGATTACTTGTCAGAAGATGTTGATGGTTTGTCAGATGATGATGGTGAAGTTCTTCTCAATTCTTATGTTAAGGATCAAGTTGCTAGGCAGCCACTTCGCTCACCTGATTGGTATGCTAAGGAGAATACTTCTATTGAAGAGGTTTCCAGATCAGTTATCAAGACTAGTAGGTTGTTCTTGGAGAGCAAGCGAACACGGAAGTCAGTTCCTGTAGCAGAGCCGCCAAAGGATGTTTCTTCGTTGCCTTCTACTTCTAGAGCAAGACCCAGAGTTAAAGCCATTATAATACCTCCGGAAGGAGTTAGACTCAGTGGAAACACAGGGAAAAGAGCTACTGGTAAAAGGAAGCAGAAACAAATTGAGAATATTCCTGAGATTCCAGTAGAGACAGTTATTCAAACTGAGCCTCACGTTTCACTTCCTAGTTCACCTCACGTTCCGCCTATTGATATAGATTCTGAGCTTGAGCCACAAATTCAAACAGGATCGGAGACAACTGAAACACCACAGGTTGATACATCAGGGACAGTCTCTCCATGAATTGAAAATATTGTTCAGTCTTGTTGGCTCGAAAAGTCTTTGGGGAGACAAAGGCGTGAACCGTCATACAACCTTGATTTGTCAGAGTTTGGTGAGCCCTATCAGAGGAGATCAAACAAGAAGATTAAGAAGCAAGTGCACATCGAAAAGACCCCTGAATCAGAGATTGTGATAGAAGTTGCAGTGCCTCCAGAAGGTAAAAGCTTGGATGAGGTCGAAGTGGGTGACTTTACATTCACTAAGGCAAATCTTGGCAGGACCACATGAGAGACAGATGTATCTCTTCTTAAGATTGTTACCAATAATCTTGAAGAGCGTATCACGAAGGATGGAGAAGATAAGGCTTTACTCAAAACTGAAATTAGTCAACTTCGTCAATACATTTCTGATCTTGTTCATGGGAATCCAAATAGAGCACCGGTTCTTCCTCAGCACACACCTGTAGAGAAACGAAAATTGGATCAGTTGGTCAGTCATGGCAGACTTTTGGATGATTGGATTGACAGTTTAGTTGCTGCTGGTAAAACTCTTCTTGCAGATTTATATCGGTTGAGGAGTGAGGCACACAAACTCCGTCAGGGTATTCAGTTGCTGGATATTGCAGTTGCAGAAAGCTTGGCAAAGGATCGCGTTCTTGTATCTCAGTTATCAGTTGCATGCGATGCTTTGGAGGAGATCGAAGATCAAGAGAAAGTCTTCACTTGGAAAGAGCAGCACCTTCTCAGAACAGAAATATGTGAGAAAATCTCTTCCAAGTTATTTTCACTGAAGGATGACGTAGTTGGAGTGCTTGCACTTGTCAGTGGCTTCGTTGTTCAGATCCCGTGTCATTATCTTCTCGAAGATGGCACGTATGTTGAGTTGGAAAAAGTTCAAGCGGAGTTCGAGAAGCTGATTTTTGACAGCCTTGAAGGTGAACCTAGGGCGCCAAAATTAGAAAATGTTTCAGTGATTGCAGCCAGTTTAAGAAAGGCGACTGAAGAATGCAAAGATGGTGTGCACACAATTACTGAAAGTGGCAGAAAACTAAAGAAGCAGACTGTTATTTTTAGCAGCATCAAAGTGCCAGATGACAGGGAGATCGATGAGTTCTTGGTCGAAGTGTTAGACCGAGTTGACATGGAGTGATCTGTCAGTTAGAACGTGCAGTTAATTTCTAGGGTTGAGTCCTGAGCAGCAGTTAACTTGACTTCCAGTCTTCAGTTCACTTGCTGATTTAACACATGCTTATCTCATCCTCAGAGTTATCAACACAGGAGTTAGGGTTAGGGTTTCCAGTTAACTGAAGGTAGTGGCCAGTTAACTTTGCTTTAAATAAGGACGTGCATGCTTGCACATTATCCAATTAGGTTATTTGTACCAGTTAAACTGAGGGTAGTTGCCCAGTTAACTGTATAGTTTACTTCATTAGGGTTAGGGCGCATGACTTGCATGCATTGCAAGAACTGTAGTGAACTCAAGGTGATTTTAGGGTTATCTACACCTTGATGTATATAAATAAGAGCTTTTGCTCATTTGTAAATAACTTTTGCTTGAGAGAGAAATATATGCTGTGCCTACCTTGCCCTCAATATTGCTCTTTATGGTATTTGTTCATGTGTCTTCATTATTGCAATTGATTGTTATGCCACATAGGGTTTCGAAAGATTATAATGCTGGATTCTTCCATAGTTTAGAGAAATCTGTTTTGTGAATCTTTTATTGTTATGATCGAACGTTATGCCACACAGGGTTTCGTAAGATTGTCATGATAAAACCGTTTTGTGAAGTGTTTACTATGCTGATCGAGTGTTATGCCACACAGGGTTTCATAAAGTTTTCATGGTGAATCTTCTCTTAGATTAGGAAAATCTGTTTTGTGAATCTTTTGTCATTACGATTGAGTGTTATGCCACATAGGGTTTCACAAAGATTTTGATGATTAAAGTTGTTTGTGAGTCTTTACTATGCTGATTGAGTGTTATGCCACATAGGGTTTCATAAGATTATCATAGCAAATTCTCAAATCTGTTTTGTGCTTAATAAACTTGTTCAGATTGAGATGATAGTTGCACCACCTTGCCTTCAAGTAGAGAATCTGAATGCGTTTATCGTCTGATAGTCATAACCTTGCTCCATTTCCTCTTGCTCTGTTTTCCTGAGGAGATTGGATAGATATAAGTTGTAGTTTAGTTGATTTGCGAAACCAGAGAAAACTCAGCTGCAACGTGTAAGTTCTTTCAAGAAAGCCTTGTGCCTCTAGCAGCTGAAACAAAAAGACAGGACATAGTTTTAGCTTATTTTCCTTTGCAAGTACATTTGTCAAAGCATAACGAGGGAGCTTCCCCTCCATAATTTGAAGAGCACTCAGTGCGTAGTGTGCATAGGCTGTTCATAACAACTTCTACTCCAGAGGTGTTATTCACGTAACATTGGTCAATCAGAAGTTATGAAGGATTTGATTTTCCCTTCATATGAGATGGAGATGAGAAAATTTGACTAAGTCTGAGAAAAAGAGCAACTTTTGAAAAGGGCACTTGGATTTTAACCCTTCAGATCTTAGTTTTATGATATTCAGTCTCAAGGTACCGTTTGATTAGTTTTTGCCTTGCTCTGCGATGCACTTGTTAGCCAGCCAATCGGTGGAGTCGGTCAGCCAGTGTCAGGGGATGAACAGAGGTCCCGATAGAGGTTTAAATTCAAATTTTCATTAAAATTGGCTAAGTCTGGAAAACGCCTAGAGAGGTCAAAGTTGATTTTTTGAAAGAAGTTGACTGGTGCGCCCTAACTTGAGTTCTGACTTCAGTTGGACTGAACGATTTCTGGGTTGTCATCTCCAGTTCACATTTTGGCATGTTGAGTGTTCTTTCAGTTTGCATGTCAAGTTAACTAGTTTGCATGTCCAGTTAACTAACTTTGCATGTTGAGTTAACTTGTTTGCATGTACACTTAACTAAAGTGCATGTTTGAAAATCAACTTGAGTTTGAATGCATGGCGCATTAATTGAAGTTTTGTGAAGATTTTGTGAAGTTAACATTTTAACTTCAGTCTTCAAAAGGGACGCTTTAGTTAAGATTTTTAACTAAAGATAAGCATGAATTTTGAGTTGTGAAGTATGGCGACCTTAATATGGAGTTGTCAACTGAAGTTTAATTCGCATGGTGCTTTAAATAGAATTTTGCAACTGAAGTCTTAATAAGGCGACTTTAGTTCTAAAGCATGGTGCTTTATTTAGTTCATTTTAGTCTTCAGTTAACTAATTTGAGGTCCAATCACAAGCCAAGCGCAATTTTCAAGGTTGCATGCATTTCTTACGAATTTTGGTGATGAAACTCTATTTATTCAAGTTTAGGCGTTCATTATTTCTTCATCACAAGCTTAGAAACATACATTCTTCTTGAGCGAGCAGCAATTTAAAGGTGCTATAGGTGTCAGAATTTAGCGTTCTTCATAGCAACGGATTTAGTTTGATCAAAAGAAGAATATTTCAAACTTTGTTTTCAGTTTGCATGTAGGTTTCATCAAATTCCAGAACAGAGATAGGCAAATTCTATAGAAGCAGAGCAAATAAAACCTTCTTTCTTCTATCTTATTTCTTCTATTTCTTATCTTAGGTACTTTCTTCGCATGTCAAAGAAATTCAGCATATTTTCAGAATTTGATCATCTGGGTTCACATACTTCAGTATTTGCAGCAAAACCCATGTCTTAGATTTTTTTAGAAAATTGCCCCGTAGTCTTCATTCTGAAGCTCTGTGCTTTTTTCCGAGAATCTCTTTGCATGTGGGCCTAAAACACATTTTTTCGAGAATCAAATTATCTGGGTTGTCTTAGAATTTGATTTTGCACAAAACCCACGTTTCAGAAAAATTCCGAATTTTTTTCCCGCCATAGGCTATTTTTAGCCTTTCCAGAGATTTTCAGTTTTTCCAAAAAGTTGTTCAAGTATATTCGACTTTACAGTCAAAAGTCTTCATTTTCAAAATGCAGTTCAATCTCATTGATTATAAGACCAAATCGGTTCTTATACATGATTTTGTCAGAACTTCAGATACAGACTTAAATCATGTTTATCCAATGGTTAATTTGAGCAATTTGGAGGGTGTTGGTAGCAATTCATTGAGAAATCTTGAACGTTCCGGATTGCTGGCAGCAGCATCTATTCCTGTTACCACTTTTGATCTTGAGTTCGTTCTTGCTTGCATCAAGCATTATGACTCATCTTCATGACAAATCAGATTAGCTGATGGGAGGATTATCTGCAGTCTTAAACCGAAGGATATAGAGAAATGTTTTGCTATTCCTCCTCGTTCTGATAATTTCACTGTGGTTATTGAGGCCTGTGAGAAGATATGGGATGGAGATCAAGAACGTTCATAGAGAAAGGTGGCTCAGAGATGGCTGAAAGTTCAAAAGACTAACATGCCTAAAAAGGTTGGTCGTGGTGAATTCAAGGATGAGGTTGCTGTTTTGATAACCTTGCTCAATCGAGTTACAGGTCAAGAGGATGCTAGCACTTTCCGGTCATGGATGTTTTACCTTATCTCCAGAATTCTTGATGGCACAAAACATTTCAACTGGGCTATGTTGATTAGTGATTGCCTACATCAGTAGATTTATGATTTTCTCAAGTTTCATGAGTTTCATATGATATCCTACTTGGTTTACTTAGTTGCATTTCAAGGCAGCTATAGGCATCTAAAAACTAATGGCACTCTTGGTGTTCAACGTGTTCACGAGTACTATTCTCAGTTGGAGTTTTCTAAATCTGAACAAGACTTCCGAGCAGTGAATGATCATTTTTCTATGAGGATAGTCAGAGATCTTGACAATGAAATGCACATCTGTGTTTCTGCCGAGGCAAAATCAGCGATGGAGACTTGGGCAGATTGGTTTATCCAATTCCCTACTTTCACATACATCCGGGTTTATGGATATGTTGGAGAGCCTCTGATGTTGTTGAGGTATCCTTCAGACAAGATCATCTTCATGGAGTTTCTCAGACAGATGCAACATGTTCATTTCTTTCTTCGCAGTCGTCATAAGACTGCGGCTAATTTTCCATTTGGATTGGGAATTTTCACATGCAGGACTGCAACAAATGCCAAGCATATGTCAATCGAGATAGAAAGATTCAAGCTTAAAACTCATACTGAGAGGCATTCCTATGATCCTTTGGGTCATTATGCAAACAGGTTAGAGCAAGGGATTGCACATAAGCCAACACTTGAAGATTTTTGGGCTAATTGTGAAGATGAATTCGAGGTTCGTCGTCGTCACTATTGCAGACTCACTATCGCTCAGCTCTCTGATTACTTATCAGAGGATGTTGATGGTTTATCAGAGGATGATGGAGAAGTTCTTCTCAATTCATATGCCAAAGATCAAATTGCTCGGCAGCCACTTCGCTCACCAGATTGGTACGCTAAAGAGAATACTTCTATTGAGGAGGTATCTAGATCGGTTATCAAGACCAGCAAGCAGTTCTTGGAGAGTAAATAGAGACGAAAGTCAGTTCCTGTGACAGAGCCACTAGTGAATTTTTCTTCATTACCTTCTACTTCGAGGTCAAGGCCTCGGGTCAAGGCTATTGTGATACCTCTTGAAGGAGTTAGACTCAGTGGAAACACGGGAAAGAGGACTGTAGGTAAAAGCAAGCAGAAGCAAGTTGAGAATGTACCTGAGATTCTAGTAGAGACAGTCATTCAGGCTAAGCCTCACGTTTCACCTCCTAGTTCACCACATGTGCAGCCTATTGATATAGATTCAGAGCTTGACATACCAGTTCAAGTAGGATTGGAGACAACTAAACCACCACAGGTTGATACATTAGGGACAGTCTCTCCTCGAATTGATAATATTGTTCAGTCTTGTTGGCTCGAGAAGTCTTTGGGGAGACAGAGGCAAGAACCTTCATATAACCTTGATTTATCTGAGTTCGGTGAACCTTATAAGAGGAGGTCGAACAAGAAAATTAAGAAACAGGTGCATATTGAGAAGACTCCAGAATCAGAAATTGTTATAGAAGTTGTTATTCCTCCAGAGGGAAAGAGCCTAGATGAAGTCGAAGTTGGTGACTTTACTTTCACTAAGGAAAATCTTGGTAGGACCACTCGAGAGACAGACGTGAGCCTTCTTAAGATTGTCACCAATAATCTTGAAGAACGCATCACGAAGGATGGAGAGGATAAGGCATTGCTTAAGGCTGAAAATGGTCAACTTCGTCAGTATATCTCTGATCTTGTTCATGGAAATTCAAGTAGAGCGCCTGTTCTTCCTTAGAATACACCTGCAGAACAACGAAAGCTGGATTAGTTAGTCAATCATGGCAGACTTTTAGATAACTGGATTGAAAGTTTAGTTGTTACAGGTCAGCATCTTCTTATGGATTTGTATCAGTTGAGGAGTGATGCACATAAACTTCGTCAAGGTATTCAGTTGTTCGAGATTTCAGTTGCAGAGGGTTTAGCCAAGGATCGAGTTCTTGTGTCTCAGTTGTCCGTTGCATATGATGCCTTGGAGATTGATGAAGATCAAGAGAAAGTTTTTACTTGGAGGGAGCAACACCTTTTCAAAATAGAAATATGTGAAAAGGTCTCTACCAAGTTGTTTTCACTGAAAGATAATGTTGTTGGAGCTCTTGCACTTGTTAGTGGTTTTGTTGTTCAGATTCCGTGTCATTATCTTCTTGAGGATGGCACGTATATTTATAATGAATGTGAAGCCTAGTTTCCCCCTGACACTGCTTCTGACTGAGTTTTAAGTTTTTGTGATGATTTTTGGTTTTTTTGCAAATTTGGTGTTTTTGATGCAATAAATGAAAGGTACGATTTTTGTAATAAATTGAAATAAATTCAATAAAAATAAAATAACTCTGGAAACTGTAGAATATGGATGCCAGTATCTTTATTTGATCTTCTCTACTGATTACAAAAATACCCAGATACATGCAATGAACAAAACAATGAATTTTTAATATTTAAAGAACCTGGTATTTGCTGCTACTGAAGTACAGAAATGTACGGCTGCAATGAATAATCCTCTTCTCCTTCTGTGTGATGTCTGCAGACGACTCCAGTAATGTTGGCGCCTCCTTTGATGCAAGTTCAAAGCAAGTATGAGAGGCGTTTCTCTCAAAAAGTGATAAACACGTGTTTCTGAGAAGGTACGGCCTGACAGGAAAGTACGGCCTGTCAGGAACAGCAATTAATGCTGTACGGCTTCCACAAAAATCAATGCTTGTGTCTCTGTAATGGGCGCCCAGGTAAATAGATGACTCTGGATGCAAAACACTGTAGAAAACTCTGTAAATGATCGATCCTCTGAAGTTCTGTGATTTCCTCTGTATGAGAAAACCTCTGCTGGCAATAGATCAAGTGATATTTCACACTCTCTGAATTGCTTTCTGCTGGAGATGGCTCGTTCCCCAAGGAAGTCGAGTTCAAACCCTAAAGTCTGTGCTCAGATCAATTTGATCAGTTCTCAAAATCCAATAATCACATAATGGCCCCAAAACCCAAGGCAAAATCCTCTTAAGGCTGAAAAGTGCGATTTCCTTAAGAATAGGGTTTTGATAAAATATTCACATTTTAATATTTTAATATTTCAATAGTCTCCCGCTGAATATTTTAATATAAATCAAATGTCAAACTGGCCCCCTTTAATGATGGCGCACCCCTCAAGGCAAATCACTTAAGTTATAATTTTAAATTATAACTTTATATTATAATCCTTAATTAATTAATATTTAATCAATGTAATTAAATATTAATATTTCTCCCGTTACTTATCCATTCCGTCTGATGCTGACGAACTCTGAAGTGATTCTGGATGCCGCCAAAGCCATACTGCTAAAAATAGCAGGGGTCCCACCTTGCACAGGCTGCTAAAATGTAGTGCGCGAAAGCTATCGATCGAGGCAGGAGCGAAAGACCAGCGATCAATCTCGCTAGCGGAAGGCAGGCCAAACTCGAAGTGACCCTCTATCAATCAATGTCCGGCCCTCACAGTCGTGTGATAGGCAATCACGTCCTCTACGAGAGATGTCCTTTGAGGAAGGGGACATGACAATGAAGTACAAGCTGAGTTCGAAAAGCTGATTCGTGATAGCCTTGAGGGAGATCCTATGGCGGCTAAGTTAGAGAATATTTCAGTTATTTCAGCTAGTTTCAAAAAGGCGGTTGAAGATGTCAGAGAATGCATACATACAGTCAAGGAAAGTGACAGAGAACTGAAGAAACAGATTGTTGTTTTGGATAGCATCAAAGTGCCAGACGACAGAGAGATTGATGAGTTCTTGGTCGAAGTATTAGACCGAGATGACATGGAGTGATCTGCCAATTGGAACCTATAGTTAATTTCGAGGGTTGAGTCATGAGCAGCAGTTAACTCGACTTTTAGTCTTGAGTTCACTTGCTGACTTCATACATGCTTATCTCTTCCTTGGGATTATCTTCACAGTAGTTAGGGTTAGGGTTTTCAGTTAACTGAGGGTAGTGTCCATTTAACTTTGCTTTAAATGGGGCGTGCATGCTTGCACATTGTCCATTTAGGTTAGATAATGCCGGTTAGCGATGGTAGCTTTCCGTTTCCAAGCGTATAGTTTTGGCACTACATTAGGGTTTAGCAATAAATCTTGCATGCATTGCAAGGTATGGTTTTGACTCAAGATTGATTTTTAGGGTTCCCTACGCGATGTCTATAAAATAAGGCTTTTGCTCATTTGTACATAACTTTTGCATGAGAAATATATGTTGTGCCTACCTTGCCTTCAATATTGCTCGTTCTGTATCTGTTCATGCGTTTTTGCTATTATGATGAATTGTTATGCCACATAGGGTTTCATGCAATTGTGATGGTGAATTCTTTCCATAGTTAGATCAAATCTGTTTTGTGTTCAATAAACTTGTCCAGATTGAGCTGATAGATGCGCCACCTTGCCTTCAAGTTGAGAATTTGTTCTTGTTTATCGTATGGTGTTTTGTGAATAATAAACTTGTTTAGATTGAGCTGATAGATGTGCCACCTTGCCTTCAAGTTGAGAATTTGTACTTGTTTATCGTCAGATAGTCATCCTTGCTCCATTTCCTCATGCTCTGTTTTCTTGAGGAGACTGGATAGATTTTAAGTAATTAGCCTAGTTGTAGTTAGTGATCTGCGAAACCAAAAAATACTTAGCTGCAACGTATAGAGTTTTCTTGAAAGCCTTGTACCTCTACAGTTGAGACAAAAAGATAGGAGATAGTTTAGATTACTTTTCCCTTTCCAAGCATTTTTGTTAAAGCACAACGAGGGAGCTTCCCCTCCTAATTTGAAGAGAACTCATTGCATAGTGTGCATAGCTGTCCGTACCAACTCTTATTCCAGAGGTGCTAGTTGTTACGCCAACACCACCCATAGGTGTCATAACAGTTGTAGAAGGTTGGATATCTGCTGTGGATGATGAAGCTTGAACCAAGCTCAACTCCTCACAAAGCTCGTCAATCTGCATCTTTGATTCTTGAAGGGCTTTCTAAGTGCTCTTCAGGGAATCGCCAACCATCATAAGCTCATTAGTAAGCTTACCCACTTCCCTTTCTTTCCCCTTAAGTGCATCATAGTAGATCTCACCAAGTATGAATAGGTGATCTCTATTTGAGAGGAGATGAATTTAATCGGTCTTCATTACCACTAACACTTCTTCGAATTCTTGTGAATCGGAAAGGGCAAGTTCTCCATGTGAGTCCGTATGTACTCCCGAAGACCTCCAACAACATTTGACCATCAATTTAAGGGTGTCATTGAAATGTCTAATAGCGGCACTAATCTAGTTTTCAAGGCTAATATTAACTCTATGATTGTCAAAATTTCATCCTTCATGCCTAACTTTTTAGATGAGGTTAGTCAGTAGTACAGTCAACTATAGATCCATTCCAAACAGGATTCATGTCATATGTGGGAACCATCACACCTGAATCCCATTTGCTAAAATGCTGTTCACTTTGTCCAGGGAAGATGTGATCACTGTTTTCCTCATGACTGGCGCCCTTTGTGAACAGATCATTCTCCAACTCCCAAGTTTGGGTATTTGAATTGTCACCATCAGTTGATTTGGAGGCTCCAACATAACTGCTCACAATATGCCCATCAATGGGTGTTGACCCATGAAGTGTATGACATTGATATCCAATCTCATTGCTTGCTGCAGCGTCTTCCCTATGACTGAAGATTTCGCTCCCAACTGAAGATTGCTCCTTGGATGTGGCTGCAATAGATTTTGGTTTTCTGATTTGCTTCTCTCATTGTCTACCTCTGCTTCTTGATCAAAGCAATATTGCTGATCAAGCTTTTCAAAATCCCCTGTCAGCTGCAACTCACATTGAAGCAATTTATCTTTCCTTATCTCAATTGTTTAGGTTTTGCAACCATCCTTAAATGTGCCTTTTTCGTGTCAGGATCCTTCATGCTACTCAAACATAGATTTATCTGTAGTCATCTTTTACCCTTGCTTCTAACAATTGTCGAAAATAAGCACGGAAATAGACATGCAGTGCTGGTCACGAACATGCAAAGATGAGAACCAACTGAAGCTGATAAATTAGTGCAAGGCACTCAACCAAGCAATCTGAAAATTCTCTTTTTTGGTAACCCCTCAGGCTGGCAGGAAAACCAGCTCTGATACCACTGTAATGTCCCACCCCTGATGGAGTTTGGACTCTACGATATTTTCTCATTATTTTTATATTTCAATTTGACACATTGTCATTTTGTCAAATAGATAGCATAGCACTATATTGAACATTTCAACAATAGAGAAGTTTGCAGATACAATAACCACTTCAATACTTAATCTTTATCTGCATTACATTTTCAGGTTGCAGGTATTCATATCATTCAAATTTTTAGAGTCAAAAACATTGCAACTCTTATACACAGTTTACCCCAGACTTATTACTTTCATATCAAAAATGCAAATATAGTTGAAACATAAATCCCAGTTTGCTCAGCTAGGAAGCTCACGGCTGGGTGAATGTGTGGGTTGCTGATTGCTTCCTCTCTAGTATTCACGCCCAGCAAGGTCTCTAGCACCCGACAAGGTCTTCAATGAATGCTCAGACTTGTTTACAATGTTTATAACTGAATACCAGGTCTGCAATAGCCCCACGACCCCCTAAGAAGGGCTCCCACGCAGCCCAGAAATGTACAGCAAGAGTAATATGTTCCCACGACTCAAAATATGAGTCCCACACCTTACAACAGCCCCTTCCTTGCTACGGTAGAAGAGGTATTTGCAGCAATAACTGTCTAAACCCCCACGCCAACTCTGCAACAGCCAATACACTCAGGAATAAATGCTTTTCCAGACCCCCACGCATAGCCTAGAAGTTTGAATGATGACCATAAACCCACACGACCAGTTCTGTAGCTGATATCTCCCATGCCCGAGATAATATGAACACCATGCCCTCTCTACAATCTGGATATGTGTAAGAACACCCCTTGTTCTATACTTTGCTCAAAGAATTATGGCATCAATTTTTTTTTATTTTGAGACGACAACTATATATGAATTTCGTCAAACAGTTTACTACTATTGTTGTTCTGAGTTTGAGTTTATTATATCAACATTGAAGAATTAAATAGGTTGGAGCCTATCAAATAGAGGTTGGAGCCTCTTGCTGGGTTGAAGCTCAGTTTGTGTGGGGGTTGGAGCTTCCAATAGGTTGGGGCCTATCAAATCAATGTTGAAGCCTCTTGCAGGGTTGGAGTTCAGTTGAGTGGGGGTTGAAGCCTCCAATTTAATTTACTTACTTTTTAATTCTCTTCCTTCAAGGTAGTGTTGATGTGTTTTTCGTGACTTCACCAACATAGAATAAAGTTACCAACGGCGACTGTATCCTCTCTTGAACAAAATCTCCTGCATGCTAAGATTGCTAGAAAGATCATGCATTCAACTCCAAGGTTCCTTCATGTAGTCGATAGTCTCAGTTAGCTCGATGTGATTTGCTGGTATTTCAAGGGGACTTACAAAATTGTTCAATAGCGGAGAAAGGAATTTCAATGCTCAAAAGGTTTTGTCTATAAAGCTCTTGCTTCCTAAACTAACCAGAAGGTATTGAATTTAAATGGTGGCAGGGATAAGAAGGTTCTAATCTACTCTAAGGCATGGGACATGGCGATCAATTCTCACAGACTTCAACCGAGCTTTGCTTTGCCTCGCTTTGGACAACCTCCACAAAACCGGTGCAATCTTCAGAGGAGTAACCAAAGGTATTCAGATCATAATTTGAAATATTCCGAGCCAAATTTTTCGATTTTTTTTAACAATTGCAAATTACAAGCAATGCACCCGTTAAGGTTAGAGGTTAAACCAAAACGTGCAAAAGCAACTCTAACCAAGAATGGCGCCGATGATGGCGAGCATATGGTCAGAGGATCTTCTACTCTAAATGCTAAAAGGGAACTCAACGTCAAGTATGTGCTACCCAATCCAATGCGGAGTGAGGGGCGACCATATGACAGAGTGATTACAATAACAATGCTTGAAAGAGAAATGCTGAAAGCTGAAAACACTCAACACCCAGAATGTGCTTGCTAACCCAGAATGGGAGAGTAGCTACCATAGGGCGGAGATGAATTAAATACAATATCAGATGTTGAAAGTAAGAAGACGATTACAATCTGATAAAGCAAGAATCTAATGGCTGTCAGTACTACTGCCAGCTTACAAACTTAAGGAACAAAATCTTGCTTACAATACAAATCAGCATATAATAGAGTTGTAAAATATTCGTGAATTTAGATGCTGAAAGTAAAGATCAACGGAAATGGCAATAATAGATCCAACCTTATTCTCCAGACTTGGGCAATCTTCACTGAATTCTTCACAATGCTTTTTAAAGAATTATCACCAGCATTCAAATAAGAGATTGCAGATTTCTTAAAGCTGTCTTGTCAGACCTGCAACTTTCAACAGATAACCAGCAGCATAGGATTTCTTGAAAATGCTCAGAACTCAGTCTTTTCTCATTCAAAATGCTTAAAATCAATTTCAAAACACTAATAGAAGATAGGCGCTCAAGCTAAGAACACAAAACAGACTGAAAATGCAGATTCTAAGAAATGCACAAATCCCAATGACATACAAATGGTACGGCCCAGCACAGGGGCGATTTTGCCTTTAAAAATCAGATCCCTTTCTAAAAAATCTACAAATTGGCATACATCGGCGCCTTGACCAGCTAGAATGAATTATGAAATACCCACAAGGAAATTTTTGTCTTTTTTTGATTTATGAATAAAAACATCAAATCTGCTGAAGCTAGAATGCAAAGACCAGAAACTTCTAATATGCGAAAACTGAACCTAAGTAGACAAATGCAGATTACAATGCACAATTTCCAAAGAACTCACAAACTAGACTAAGAATCACCACTAGTTGTTGTCTCACAAACAAGAAGCGATGCCCGAGCTAGGAGGCCTTCATTCCTCGAAGCGAACCCAGAGCCAAACCGGCAGCATAACAGTACTGTAGTCCAAAGATGAGAAATGATGCTCAAAGTCTCCTTTTTATAATTTCCTGTTGACTTCACGAAACCCTAAAATCTGCTTCAATGTCAAACCCAACCTTTCTTCAAGATGGTTCTTTCCTTCGCTTCCAATGAACATATTTCTAAATGAAAATCAACACTTGACAATGCTCACCTATATCTTCAGAGCTTTGACTTTTGGTAAATATGAAATGACCTACCAGTTTTCACCCTAAAAGCCCACTTCTTTCAAAACAAATATAAGGTCATTAGACGAAATGGGGTCAACGATCTAATATATGATTAAAATGTGACTTTTAATTAAATGACTCAACTTTATTCTCCTAATGTGCCTGCCATTATCGAAAGCAAAGTCAATCACTCAAACTGGGCAAGGTGAAGTCAACCGTTTAACCCAATCAAAAGCTGTTAAAATAGAATTTACTAAAATAGTAATTCCAAAAATGCTCGCACGCCAAAATGAACATACCACCGCCAAGCTCTCTCGAAACCCATAAAGAATCCGCCACATCCCACCAACCTCCGGAAAGCAAAACATCCTCAAAATAGGAAACCCTAATTTACCTTCCACTAGCCTTCGGTTTTAAAAAGGCCAACGCCACCGGTATGATCGTGCAATATATGGACATTACAGTCCGCCCTTCCCAAGATTGCTTGTCCTCAAGCAATCGCAACCCAGGATGCTGCAGAATCTCATCACTTTCCTAAGTCGCATCCTCCATAGGCAGGTCCTTCCACTTCACCAAGTATTCTCTGATGGTTCTTTTCCTCAAAGAACGTTCTCTGAAATCAAGTATCTCCTCTGGAATTAGAACCAACTGTCCTTCTTCATCCGAAGGTGGCAACTGTGATGAAGCAACCACATTATGTCCAAGTGCCTTCTTGAGGCGAGACACGTGGAAGACATTATGCACTCTGCTATCAGAAGGTAGCTCTAACTCATAAGCTACTGCCCCAACTTTTCTGATGACCCTGAATGGCCCATAGAAGCGAGGTTTGAGCTTCTCAGCTCCACTCTTCTTGAGAGAAGACTGTCTATAAGGTTGTAATCGAAGATAGACCATATCCCCAACCTCGAATGAACGCTCAACACGCCTCTGATCAGCATACAACTTCTGCTGATTTTGTGCAATCTGCAAATTATCCTTCAAGGATTTCATTATGTCTTGACTATGCTGCAACAAATCCTTGGCTTGGGGTGCTTTGCTGTCACCAAACACGAAATCTGCAAAACTAGGTGCTTCATACCCATAAAGTGCCAAGAAAGGAGACATCTTAATCGACATATGGAAAGAAGAATTGTAGCAGTACTCCCCTATATGCAGCCACTTGACCCATGCTCTTTGCTGTTCTGACACATAGTTTCTCAAGTAGCCTTCCAACCACTTGTTCACTACTTCAGTTTGACCATCTGTTTGGGGGTGGTAACTAGTACTTGGAGTGAGCACAGTACCACTCATTCTGAAGACTTCTTGCCAAAAAGTACTTAGGAACTTGCTATCCCTATCACTCACAATGTTCTTTGGCAACCCATGCAGCCTAAACACTTCTCGAAAAAACAGATCTGCAACTTGGGCTGCAGAAAAAGTGCTGGTAATGGCAAAGAAATGAGCAAATTTGGTTAGCCTATCCACCACCACATAAATACAATCCTTCCCTTGGGCCTTGGGCAACCCAGTGATGAAATCCATCGAAATGCTTTCCCATTTTTGATTGGGAATAGGAAGTGGTTGCAGCAAACCGGCTGGTAATGTATGCTCATTCTTATTCACTTGACAAACAGGACACTCCTGAATGTAGCGTTGTACTTCTCCTTTCAACCCTTTCCAAGAAAATCTTTCTCGGATCTGCCTATATGTCTTGAAAAAACCTTGGTGACCAGCAACTAGAATATCATGAAAAGTCAAAAGAATCTTCTTCTTCAGCTTAGAATCAGCCACTAGGAAGATTCTTCCCTTATAATGGATCAATCCCTCAATCACCTTGTACCTTCAACGCAGCACCTCGTCGCTGGTTGCAACCGATTTTGGCATAATCGCAAGCAACATGTCTCCACCGCAAGAAGCTCACACAATGGAGCCAACATTGCGTCTTCCATTTGCACCATGATATTTTTCCCTTGATATTCATAATGTCAAAGTTGTGCTTTGAAGCTTACTCACCCATTTCCTCAAGGCTCCCACTAGTCCCTTCCAAAGTGCATGAAAATGAGCTATTGTGGTCGGCCCAATTTAATTTGTTCTACCGCACTAACTGGCCACGCATGCATACGCGCATTTTCGTCACAACTGAATATGTCCTCTTAACAATTGCATTCTCGCCGGGCTCTGTTCACTATAGGTGGTTGCCCGCACCTTGTTCAAACTCCTCTTCACCGATGCATCACACCTACTGAATGGCTTGGCGAACCCTAAATAGCCAAACCCGACACGAGCTCATGATCTTTCTTGAAATTTGTCAAAACAATTTGAGCCTTTTTCTCACCAAACAAAGGCTCCTTTGGTGAGACTACAGAGGAGCAGCACCTGGTGGAATAATTTCGCCAACTCCGATAAAACCACAAAGACCCGTAAAACCTTTCAACTGAACAAGCCCTCAGGAGGTGGCCAATCAACTACTGCTTTTAATCTTTTTCCTCGATCCACCTTCACTCCCTCAAGACTGATTATGCATAAGGTAGCAACCTCCTGCATTCCAAATTACTTCAAAGCCTACAATGTCCCTCTGTGACTGGCGATACTAAGCACTTCCTCCATGCTTTAGATGACTTTCCTGCTCGTCAGATCAGAATATCATCAGTACAGGCACAAACCTTCTAACTTATCTTTAAAAAATTACCTGCCCAAGACTGAAAGGTAGCCGGAGCGTTAGTCAACCCAAATGGCATGACTAAGAATTCGAAATGGCCATAGTGACACCTGAAAGCTGTCTTCTCCACATCAGATCCCCTCATCCGAATTTGATGGTAACCCGATCTCAAATCTATCTTCGAGAAGAACTTGGTCCCATGTAGCTCATCAATGAGCTCATCTATTCTGGGAATGGGGTATCTGTTCTTGATGGTGCTTTGATTCAAAGCACGATAGTCCACGCACATGCGCATGGTACCATCCTTCTTCTTCACAAGAACCATTGCAGATGCAAAGGGGCTCTTGCTTGGGCGTATGAAACCTATCTCCAAGAGTTCTTGAATATTCTTCTCGATCTCATCCTTTTGCCTCTTCGGATACCGATATGGAGTTGTGATCACCGGTTTAGCCCCTTCCTTGAGCTCTATGATGTGTTCTGAACCTCGTTCAAGTGGTGGTCCAGGAGGCAAATCTACAAAGACTTTTCTCTTCTTCGTGAGTAGTGACTGGATATCAGGAGGATGGTCACGTTTAGTCTCAACCGGACTAGCAGGGAGGATCATGCACTCTGCAACCCACTCAGCTTGATCGTGACGGATCAGCCTTGCCATTCTTTTGAGTGACACTACTCGAGGACCCCCATTGGACATTCCTCTCAGAACTATCTTCTTCCCATCCGATTGGAACTTGAGCTCCATAGTCTGCAGATTCAAGGAGATCTCCCCAAGAGAACGCAGCCATTGAATGCCTAGGACAGCATCAGTATCTCCAATGTGGACTACATAGAAGTCATCCTTGACTTCGTAATTTCCCAATTGCATGGTCATGTTCGAGATTTTCTTTGTGCATGTAATATGGAAACCATCGGCAACCATGACCTTGAAACCTTCAAACTCCTCAGTTTGCAGCCCCTTCTTTGCTACCACAACTTCATCAATGAAGTTATGTGTTGCTCCAGTGTCGATCAAGGCAACTATTCACTGCCCTTTGACCATCCCTCGAACCTTGAATGATTCATTTCTTTGGAAGCTCGAAAGCTGAGCCAAGACTCCTCCACTTTCCTTCTCATCTCTGGACTCTTCTGGAGCTCTTTCTACTTCACTCTCCTCAAAATCAGATTGCTGGTCAGAAAAATCAGAACTACTTTCACCAGCAGAATAGTACTCAATCTGATTGAATTTAACTCCCTTAGGGAAAACATGATCTTGAGACCATTTTTCCTTGCACCGGAAACACAACCCTTTTCTTCTGAGTTCATTCAGGGTTTCAGGATCCAATCTGGTGACATGAGGATTATGATGTTTGAACTCCTTATGCTGAGGTCGCAAAGGAGGTCTATGCTGAGGTCTTTTCCCTTTATCCCTTTTCTGAAAGGGGGAGTTAGATTGAAACTTTGCCTTAGGAGCAGCCCACTCCATGTTTCTTGCCTTCTTCATGGCCTCCTGCAGGGTTGGTGGATCAAAGGCTTTAATCCAACCCTTGAGTGGTTCTGTCAAACCTTCACTGAAAAGGATCACCAGTCTTCTCTCCGTGATTCCAGTCACCATGACTGAGAGCCTCTGAAACTCAGCAATGTAGGCATCAACTGTGCCATACTGTCTCAATTGTGCAAGCTCTCTGAAATGAATTTCAGGGTCCTTCTTTTCAAACCTCTCGATGAGCCTGGTAGTGAACTCATCATAAGTTGTGATAGACGGATGACCCAGAGTAACTAGGCCATGGTACCACCATTCATGCGCCACCCCATCAAGGTGTAGCGTAGTGAACTTGATCGCTTCCTCTTCGGCCATAGGTCTGAGAGCTAGATAGTTATCCAAGCTCGGGCTGAACTGGTATCACTCCCGTCAAAGTGTGGAAGTGTCACCTTGTTGACAGCTTGGTACAAGTCTCCTTGATTTGATGGTCTTCTTTGATCATAGTGTCTCCCTTGTCCTTTGTTTTTCCTTTTATGATCCATGAAATCGTTATAGGACATATCCATCCTGATGTCGGCAGGTGGAGAATCATACTCTGCACGACCCAGTCTCAACTGCTCCACGAATGAAGCATTCTCTTCAGGATCTGGCTGAGTGTTTACATGTGCCAGAAAGGTGGGTTTGAATGGCCTGGAAGAAATGTAAGTGTTGTTTGACACCGTCCGAGCTGATGCTCATCATGCTGGTTGGAAGCACTATGCTCCCCTCGCGGGTCTGGAATGGTTCTCAGGAGTGGTACTCACCCACTTTCCCATCATGAGAGATACCATGTCCATCATGATCCATCTTTTCAAATTCTTCCGACTCATATAGATTCTTCCTTTCCTACCACTTTGTTGCTGCAAACTTCTCAACTGATCTCTACCCTCGCCATATCTCGATTCCCCGAAGACTCCTCTAATGAGCCCTCAAGACTTCAAGCCGCTCGACCTCTCGAGCCTCGGAGCAAAGTCGAACTATTTTCCAACCTTTGTCTTCCCTTGCAATGTAATTCTTTTCTATCACTCATACGGGAATGATCACAGATGGCAAGATCTTGGCTCGATAACCACCGAAATATTCCGAGCCAAATTTTTCGATTTTTTAACAATTGCAAATTACAAGCAATGCACCCGTTAAGGTTAGAGGTTAAACCAAAACGTGCAAAAGCAACTCTAACCAAGAATGGTGCCGATGATGGCGAGCATATGGTCAGAGGATCTTCTACTCTACATGCTAAAAGGGAACTCAACGTCAAGTATGTGCTACCCAATCCAATGCGGAGTGAGGGGCGACCATATGACGGAGTGATTACAATAACAATGCTTGAAAGAGAAATGCTGAAAGCTGAAAACACTCAACACCCAGAATGTGCTTGCTAACCCAAAATGGGAGAGTAGCTACCATAGGGCGGAGATGAATTAAATACAATATCAGATGCTGAAAGTAAGAAGACGATTACAATCTGATAAAGCAAGAATCTAATGGCTGTCAGTACTACTGCCAGCTTACAAACTTAAGGAACAAAATCTTGCTTACAATACAAATCAGCATATAATAGAGTTGTACAATATTCGTGAATTTAGATGCTGAAAGTAAAGATCAACGGAAATGGCAATAATAGATCCAACCTTATTCTCTAGACTTGGGCAATCTTCACTGAATTCTTCACAATGCTTTTTAAAGAATTATCACCAGCATTCAAATAAGAGATTGCAGATTTCTCAAAGCTGTCTTGTCAGACCTGCAACTTTCAACAGATAACCAGCAGCATAGGATTTCTTGAAAATGCTCGGAACTCAGTCTTTTCTCATTCAAAATGCTTAAAATCAATTTCAAAACACTAATAGAAGATAGGCGCTCAAGCTAAGAACACAAAACAGACTGAAAATGCAGATTCTAAGAAATGCACAAATCCCAATGACATACAAATGGTACAGCCCAGCACAGGGGCGATTTTGCCTTTAAAAATCAGATCCCTTTCTAAAAAATCTACAAATTGGCATACATCGGTGCCTTGACCAGCTAGAATGAATTATGAAATACCCACAAGGAAATTTTTGTCTTTTTTTGATTTATGAATAAAAACATCAAATCTGCTGAAGCTAGAATGCAAAGACCAGAAACTTCTAATATGCGAAAACTGAACCTAAGTAGACAAATGCAGATTACAATGCACAATTTCCAAAGAACTCACAAACTAGACTAAGAATCACCACTAGTTGTTGTCTCACAAACAAGAAGCGATGCCCGAGCTAGGAGGCCTTCATTCCTCGAAGCGAACCCAGAGCCAAACCGGCAGCATAACAGTACTGTAGTCCAAAGATGAGAAATGATGCTCAAAGTCTCCTTTTTATAATTTCCTGTTGACTTCACGAAACCCTAAAATCTGCTTCAATGTCAAAACCCTAACCCTTTCTTCAAGATGGCGTCCTTTTGCCTTTCAAGCTCAATAATGATATTTTAAATAAAAATCAACACTTTGATAAATGCGCCCACCTTATACTTGTTTTGACTTTGGTAAATAATAAATTAATCTTAATGAAGCGCCACCCTCAAAAAGCCCACTTTTCAAAACAACATAAGGTCATTAGACTAGGCCAAGGGGTCAACGATCGAATATAAGATTAAAATGTGACTTTTAATTAAATGACTCAACTTATCTCTCCGAATGTGCCCTGAAGCCATTACTGAGCAAGTCAACTGACCAAACTGAAGCAGGAAGTCAACCAAGCTGAACCCAACTGAAAAGCTGCCAAAAATAGAATTTACTAAAAATAGTAAATTCCAGAAAATGCTCAGAATGCCGAAATGAACATACCACTGCGAAGCTCTCTGAAAACCCATAAAGAATCCGCCATCAGATCCACTAACTCCGAGCAAAGACATCCTCAAAAATAGGAAACCCTAATTTTACCTTCCGACTAGCCTTCGGGTTTCCAGAAAAAGGCCAACGGTCACTGAGAAGATCAGGGTTGAGAAGGGGATATGATTCACATGTTGGTATGCGTCGTTGTGACGGTGTCTTCGTGTTGAATTATGTAAATTCAACACGAAGACACCGTCACAACGACGCATACCAACATGTGAATCACAAACAAAGTTAAGTCCGCAATGTTCCAATTGACCACAAAAGGCGAATTCACTATCAACGAACACACTAGTGGTATGGATAGACGAGGCTTGCTCAAATCAAACACCACATTCCACAACTAGCATCTACTTGCATGAAATGAGATTTATTCTACTTTAAGATTCTACTTGAATCGGAAGGACGAAGAAATCTTGCTAGTTGCTCACAACAAAAGATGAAATCATCATCAATGAAAACTCTTTTTATTGAGAGAGTGTTCACAACAAATTCTTACAAAACATTCAATGAGAAAGTTTTCCTTGCTCTTCAATCTACGCTATACTATCAAACTATACTCTATGCTATGCTATCACTTAGCTGTCTCTCTATTCTAATCTCTACTCTAATGAATTACCAATGAGGGGGGGGTGCCCCTTTTATAGTTGGTCCAGTCCAATGGACGGCTCAGATTCAATTACAATGAAGGGCTCAGATTGAGCCACATAAGCCCTAACCCTAAAAACCGCTACCAAGAAGAGTGGAGTGATAAATAAGCAATTAATGTCCACCATCTTCTAGAAGATTCCTGTTTGTAAACGCGTTCACCCTGTTCTTCTTCCTGACTGCAAACTTTGTGAATCTAGCCAACATAGCTTCAATCGGCATGGCAGGCACGTTCTCAACCCGAAACTCCAAGACTGCAACTTCTTTCTCTTGTTTGATGGTGATTTTTCTCCTTGCTACCACTGCATCTTAGGTGTACTTTAGTACCTAAGGATGATCTTCAACGCTTGGTACTTCATCTTTCTTTCATCTCGATCTTGAAGGATTTTTTGGTCTTGGACTCGAGCATTTCTTCACCTGAGTTGGGCACATTCAGATCCATGTGGAGGAGTTTCAACACTTAGCCATTTCTTCCAACATCTTCCTTCATGTTTTGGGTGCAATTGAGATCTCGTGGAGGAGCTCGAAACAGATAACTTTATCTCCCTTCAAGGTTGTAATATCATCTTGGATTACTTGCTTCATTGCTTCAAGTCATCGTGCTCTGGCCCTGGTGTTCATCTTGCAAAACAGATAAAGAGAAGAGCATCAGAACGCTTTATAGTATAAATTCATTTCACTTACCTAATCCCGACATTTTGATTTCCAAGGTCTGATTGGCCTCATTCATCATTTTCTCCCGCAGACTTTTCCTTCTTTACAACCTTTCATCATGGGCGGATTTGATGGGCTCTGCAAATTTCTTCATCTTGATGGTGCAATTGGGATGGTGGTGTTTCATTTCTCCCTTAGAAAACTTCTCATCTTGATGTCTCTTCCTTGAAGATATTTCTCTACCCCTCAACCTTCCTAGGGTGCATTTGATACTGTGCACTTTCATTTTCAAACACTTAGAAAAATTTCTTGATATCTCTAGTTGATAGGGCGCATCTAGGTGTGTCTTCTTCTAGTTTCATTACTTAGAAAATTTTCAAAGCATCTCTCTTCACTCTGGGCGCATTTGAGGGGTCTAACTTTCATTTTGCTATGCCTTAGAAACTTTTCAATTTCACCTCTTGAATTAGGCACATTTCCACCCTTACACTTTCAATTTTCAACACTTAGAAAAGTTTCCACTGCTTCAGGTTGCTAAGGCGCATTTAAGGACCTCTACTTCCATTTTGTGAAACTTAGAATATTTTCTATCTCCACCTCTTGATTTAGGCACATCTTCACCCTTGAGCTTTCAATTTTCAACACTTACGCGTTTTCTTGACCTTTCCATTTATCTTTCTCCAAAAATCCCAACACCTTTTCCTTGTGGTCATAAAATGTATGACTTAATTGACATCATGACTTGCGAAGAAGTCATTAGTTCTTCCAAATTGAAAACATATCTACGTTTTTCGTTGGATGGGGTACTTAACTCGAGTCAATCCACTCTCTTCCTGCCCTCCTTAGTGTTTCCACAAATTTCGATCTATTCAAATTGAACTCCTAGCAAACACTTGCTTCTTTGAAAGGATTTGTCATTCCTTGTTGTTTGGCTTTCTATTTCCTTTACCTTGCGTCATGAGATGTCCCTTGCTATATTGACGATAATTTTTCCAGATTCCTTAATATTGCATATTCTATTTGTCAATCAAGTAAACATAAGCTGAGTTTGAACAATAAGATTTTCTGGGTATTTGACAGGTTAGAGTTTGATGGTTTTCAAATAACATTCATGTACAAGACTGAACATATCACTGGTTTTTGCATTTCATTAACAGCAGTACCAAATGGACTAATAAATAAGTGTTCAATGATTAAAACGGATATGTAACACCATTCACCAAGCTCCAGTTGACCCATACTCTTCACGGAATTGCATTTCATCACATAGCATCATTAAAGAGACTGTGGCAACAGTGATTTACAATAGTTTCTGAGTGTAATAAATGACTGATTTTTCATAATGACCAGTTCCAGAAAGAGAATTAATTACAATAATCTAAATACAATATCTTGTAAGTTGTTTGGCCTATGCTCAAAGATGGCTACAGGTTCATTTACATGCCCAGGAGGTGCTTATAGTAGTTCAGAAATTACATTGCAGTTTACAGAAATCAACCAATGGAGTTTTCAAACTGGAGTATTGCACCTTATGACCAGCCATGACTTTGTAGAAGGTTGGAGTTTACCCAGAATAGGGTTTCAGACCTGCGCCCAATGAGTAAGATCTCCCACGGCCAAAGATAGGTTATTTGATGCTGATCACGAGTGAAATAAGAGCTCAGAAGCTAGCCGCCCTCCCTTATGAGCCTCACGTCCTTCCTCCAGGTCTTTATCTTCTTCCCAAAGAACCACGAACTGCCCTTCACTGAGGCACACGAACCCCTGAATGATATTTGAAACCCCTTCAACATGCCACGACTTGTCTCAGAGCTTCTCTTCTCCAGCATCAACGACCTCTATGACGTCTCAATGAGCCCTGTTAAAACATTCACAACCTCCCATAACGTCCCAATGAATACCCTTGAATCCGCGCCTGGTAATACAGCCAACACATCCCGTAAATTATGAAAATATTCTGAAAATGGATAGATTCGATTGCAACACTGGTTCAGAACAAGAAACGTCTTCAAGGAGTGTGTCAACACGCCAAATCTCGATTTCCTGAATGTTGTCCCATATTTTTGACTTGTTAAAAATCAAGACAACTAATCAAAATTTTTTATTTAAATTGAAGGTTTTCTTCTCTATGGCACGTATTACGAGGTGCAAAGATTAGCAAATCTCAATTTTAAGTCTGTAGTCCTTTGGGTTACCACTTTTTACACATTCTCGTCCGTTTTCGTAGAATTCTGAGTCTTTTTCAGTGTGTTTTTGGTCAAATTCGGGTTTTTGTAACCTCATTGCAAGTAGGAAAATTTTGGCTTAAGAGCAAATTGCTAAAACTTCCAAAAGTTCCGAAATTGCTAAATGTCCAAAAAATCTCGACTGCTTTAAGAGCAAAATTGCTAAAACTTTCAAAAGTTCCGATTTTTGCTTAAGTGAGTCAAAAAGTTCGAATTTGTTAAGAATGCTCATTTTTGACAAAAGTAAAATTGTTAAATAAGTTAAAAAACCCGATTTCAAGTAAAAAGTGCTTGTTAAATGTTTATAAAACCCCGATTTTGCAAAAGCACTTGCAATTGCATC
>VDFB02300536.1:0-27278 GCA_007258455.2 Sequoia sempervirens | reverse complement strand
TGCACATATTCTTATGTGTTCTTGCCAGCTTTTCAATTGGTTTTATTTAATTCAAATAGCTAGAAAATGTTGATCTATAGAATTCTCTTTTGAGCATTTCATTGTTTCGCTCTTCCTGTATATTACGTTTAGAAATATATAATCTTTTCGACATTGTATTTTTGTCTAATATATGATAAGACTCCATGCAATTTGTGACGGGTTTCCCAGACATCCTGGAATTGTATGATGGGATGGGAGGAAGTAAATACAATATTCAATGTTGTAGTGTGAGGATGTATATTATTTTGGTTGCATTGTGAAACGAGCCACTGTGGTGTTGATTTGATAGTAGACTATTGAAAAATCCTGCCATGCACCTTAGTTAGATAGCAAATTGGAGGGTTTTACAAGTGTTGTGCTCCGCAACCTACAATTTTTGGCCTCATGTTGTTGATGTGAGTTGTTTTGCAATGCATTTTTACCTTTCCATACACATCTAACTAGCGACATATATTTTGATAGATTCAAATAATTTTTTTTTGCAGTAATATCATGTTGGGCTCAATGCAAGCATAGATGGACAAGGAGATACAAAGCCCATTTGTGGGACAATTGGTACCTAAAATATGACCATAGCTATAAGCATAAACAAGGTTTGTTTTGTAAAATTATATTTTACTAAGTTATACATTCAACCCTTTTCTTCCTGCATGGCTGGATAGGATCCACTACATATCAAAATTAGGTATGTTTATAAAGTTATATGTGTGCATTTTATGGTTTGAAGCAAAACCTTTGATATTTATTTCACGTCTTCCTTTTAACAATATCTGGGTATTTCATCCACAAAATTGGTTATGTTTTGAAACAAGATCTCCCATATATTCTTCTTTTCCTATATTTATCAACATTACAAACAAGTTCAATCTTGCCCAATTCTTAATCAACGTTCTCATTTTTTAAAAGTTATTGCAACAAAAAAGGCACTACAAGAAGGAAATCATGTAAGTGTGGGTTTTGTGATTTTTCCTTTCACTATCGTATATTTGTTGCTATATATATACATGCATGCATGAATTCTTACATGCACTAGACTACAATAAACATAGTCTATTGTACACATTACATTTTTCCATGTCTCTACAGTCATCTTTTCAACTTATGGAAAAAATTATCTATAGGAAGCTCTTTATCAACATACCCATATTTTTAAAGTTGTTACACCAAAAAAACTACTACAATATAAGAAATCATATATGAAAGCACCAAAATTTCCCTTACTTCACCATTGTGTGATATATGATGACTCCATTAAATTTTTGATGGGTCCTCCATACTTTTTTTGCTTGGTGGTTTGGCTAGACCCCATGAGGCTTCATGATGCCAATATGGAAAGGAGGAGACCAAGCATGGGTTTTGTGGTTTTCCCTTGCACCATCATATATTGATTGCTACAAATACAAAACATACTATATTCTTTTGATTGCATTTCTCCATGCTTATAAAACTATCTTTTCAGTTTTCCAAATCAACTATTTAAACTTGCTTCTTTATGATGATACCTATTTTCTTTAGGTTATGAAAACAATTATATGATGCGATCCTTAATGTTTTTATGTAAAGAAAATCTTGCCCATTTCTTTAAACTTATGCACAGATAGCAATTTTTTGAACATATTGATACAAGATTCAAGCTATATCCTTTGGTAGTAAATATTGAAGACAAAAAGAGAAATTGTATAAGAAGTATTAAAATAACACTTATTTACTACTAAATATTATAGATGAAAAGTACATTAAATAGAACTTTAAAATATGGAGTATAGAAGAGGAAAACTACGATAATGAGCAGTTTGTTATGGGGAACTAAAACAGCAATATCATGAAGAATAGTTTGTTATCGTGAACTTCAAAAAAATTAGAAAAAAAAAATCATGAAACATATTAATACAAGACATATAACATTTTCCATCCAAACAAAATAACCATGGAAAATAACAGTTTGTTATAAGGAGCTTCAAACAAATGAGGAAAAAAGAATATCATGAAACATATTGGTACAAGGCAAGCAGTCTATGTAATAGTTGTAATAGGTAATAGAATAACATTTAAGAATCACACGTAAATGATAGATGGATGGAAACCTTTGGCCTGCTTTTAATTTTTTTGGTTTGTGTATGTTTTTCTATCATCTGTCATTTACATGTGATTCTTAAGTGTTTTTCTAACAACTCTTTTACAATTATCACACGTAAATGACAGATGAGCGAAAACCTTTGGCCTACTTTCAATTTTTTTGGTCTGTGTATGTTTTTCTACCTCTTAAAGTTCTATTTAATGTGGGTTTTTGATCATCTGTCATTTACCTATGATTCTTAAGTGTTTTTCTAATAGCTCTTTTACAATTTCTCAAATGACAGATGATCAAAAACCCATTTTAAATAGAACTTTAACATATGGAGAATAGAAGGTGTAAAGTATGGCTATGAATAGTTTGCTTGTACATAGCTTTTACTGTACAAAATTTATATAGCACCAAACATGCATAGAGATAACAAGGAATAATGACCAGAGGCCAAAAAACATACACATACCAAAAAAAATTGAAAGCAGTCCAAAGGTACAAATCAATGTTATGTTTGTAGTTTATACCAATCTACAACATTTCAAAATTTTAAAAGTTAAAAAAATAATTCTTCTCACAAGGACAATAGAATAAGAAAATCCTAACGTGTCATCATGCCATGTATGAATATTGTCATGCTGTAAAATTTACATGAAGGAAAAAAATACAACCAACAATTTTTTTTTTTTGAACAATGCTACAAAGTGCTAGTTGATAACAAAATGTTTGATAACCATGCACATGCATGGTTGTATACTACTCGCATCGAAGAATGTTGCACATGCCACGTTAGTATCAACATGTTGCCCAAAAGCGGGATGGAGGGGAAAAAGAAAAGAAAAGAAGAGATTGGGTACGTAGAGTCCATAGTGCCCACCCTTAAACAACTTTTGGTCAACCCTAAGGCGTGGGTTACACTAGGTTTACATAATGTACCTTTTACCGAAACATTAGTATTCATGGGGTTACATCACATCCTAGAGTTATGCTTATTACAATATTGTGACGATGGTGCTAGGGTTATAGTTTGAATGAGTAACCTCAATTTAAAATTTTATTATAATAATAGTATTATCTCTTTCCCTTAAGAAGCATCTAGCTTTTAATCAATGAGATAATTTTCTTATCTTATAAATTACCTTCTCGGACAAATGGTTAACCTTAATAAAATTTGTCTTATTCAATTTTGTTAATTCAAAGTTTGTATATATTCTTATGTATATGTATATGTAAATACAATAGTAACATTTCCACATTTAAGTTTAAGCTTATACGTATATATAAAAATCATTATAAACAATTCACTTTTCTTTAACAATCAAATTATTTATATTTTATTATATATATATATATATATATATATATATATATATATATATATATATATAAAATTCGTAATGTAGTAATTAATATAAATTTAGTGATAATGTAAGATTCTTCCAAATAAGTTAGTATATATAAAAAATAATAATATAAAAATATTTCTCCCCTTTTTATTTATTTATTTAAAATCTTTAATTGAATTTTAAGGAAACAAAATCTGATTTTATTTTTATTTTTAATTTAAAATCTCAATAAAATTTTGAGGAACAAAATCCCATTTCTATTTAAAACTCTTGGTTAAATTTTAAAGAAACAAAATCTGATTTTTGTTTAAAACCTTTAATTAAATTTTAAGAAAACAAAAATCTGATTTTTATCTATAAACTTTAATTAAATTTTAAGGAAACCAAATCCCATTTCTCTCCATTCATGACATCCCATCCTATACCCATTTTAGAATAGAAAAAGTTTTCATTTTGAATTCTTTTTATATACTTAACAAATTTGTAGATCAACATTTCTTTATTTGTTTGTTTTTTTCTATTTACATATTTATCGGCGCCCCACGCTTAGCATTTTGAAGCCATTTTTACCTCCGACGGTGTAGATTGCTCGACAGGCAATCGCCTGCGATGAAATCCATCTCAGCCGCTCGCCATTTTTCCTGAATGGAACAGAGTTTTATGTCGAATGGTGTAGATTTCCTGATAGCCCATGGACGATGACGAAACGAATCTCAGTCGTTCATCATTTTTTGCCCCTTTTTGCTGCTTTCCCCGCCGCTATCCGTCTCTTCAACAATTCAGTCTGATATTTAGGTTTCTAACAATGCCTGTTTACTGAACTAGAGGAAGCGATTACGGAGTCAATTCCGCGACTCTGCGCAACACGAGGTTTCTTGAGGAGGATGAAGGTGGAGGAGTCGGAGAAGGAGGAGATTGTGCAGACTGCGAAAGCCACATTGAGAGGTCCACTTCTCAAGACAAGCTCCCTGTTTCGGAAAGGCAGCTCTACCAGATACTAGAGATGCATTACCAAAAAGCACTGCAGATATTTTTAGTATTACCCATGGCTGTCATATTTCTTTTAAACGATTCCTCTTTTCTACTTGTTTGATCCGCTATATATTGACAGGGTATCTTATTCTCCAGTACTAAATTGGAGGAATCGCTTCTTCGAAATGTCACAAAATCTTTAGGAATAGCTGGGCTTTCTACTCAGGCAAAGCTGCTTTCTACGAAGCGCAGGCTACAACGCAGCCGTGTATGAGGCGCGGTGGGAGCAAACGAATGGGCATCTTTCAGCTCTGGTGCTCTGTCTCTTCTCAAACCCCAATTTATTCGAATATTTGTTGTCATCTGTGGTGATGCTCATTTTTATCCTCATTTTCATCCTGTTTAATTTCTTTCATTGGTTTTTTAAATTAGGTACGAATTACATGGAAGAGGATATGCCTATAATATTTTGGGACTCGGGAAGCTAAATACACCAGGTTTTGTTTTCTATTTATATTTTACAAAGGAGGGTGTCGATTTTTCGGACTGTTTTCGCCTTTTTTTGCAGCTTTCCCCTCTCCTCCAAATTCTTCCTCGCTGGTATTGACCTTTGAATAAAAATGCCTTTGAAGTTTTATCGGCTAACTTCAACATCTAACGGTGTGCAATACCAGATAGGGGATGCAAGACGATCAGAGTAATCTGATCCATTCATCCTGAAAAATGAAAATTTGATGACGCCTATCTGCCTTTCTCTTCGTGTTTGGAAAATACATCAGCAACTCTGTTTTTTATGTAGCTGTGGAAGGTCTGTTATTTTGCTCTCAAACCCTAATATTAACCTGGTTTCATTTGCCATCGTTTCTCAGCCTCTACATGGTTGGGTCAATTTTTCTTCAACTTAGTTTTCTCTAAAATAATTCTTCTGTTATCTCTGCCCAGGTTGGAATCCGTCGGTGTGGCCTTCATAATATTGCTCCTGCAGAATCTTGCGGTAAGTCATTTGCCTTCTTTCAATTTGTAAAAAAAATTGCCTGGACTGATACAAAAATGTTGTTTTGTATTCCTCGTCACACATTTTGCAACCCCCTCTGTTGGCGTATCCCTTACAAAGTGTGGCGGCCCCTACTATGCCTCCACCATCGGTTGCCCCTGCCCCTGCCCCTGCCCCTGCCCGTCTACTCACAAAATCCATGTTGGGGAGGGCCTGTAGGTAGCGGGTGCGATTCGCATTCAGCTTGAAACGCCATCTCTAAGATTTAGTATTTCGCATAAATATCAACCCCTATTTATATAGCTCCCATATTGGTGTGGACAAGAGGAATGCTGGCAGCAGAGTTTGATGTCATTCTTAGTAATGAAGTATTTGGGTATTTTGCATAGCTTACATTAGAAGGATCTCTCCCTTTATCTTCCCATATACCCTCTCTCTCCATCTCTCATCTCTATTTACTAACATACTAAAAAGTTGCCCAAAAATAAATAAAAATTCTTGACTTCATTTACCATTTCGAATCAAGTTCAAACCAATGATAGGGATTTTCATTTATGTACAAATCTAAGTTTGACATAAGTAGTAAGTAGTTGTGCCTGATAAGAGATTTCGATACACATTCCAGTTTGAAAGACGGTTATCTATGATAAATAATTTCACAGCATAAACAAACAAATGTTTCACAGTAGACGCATGTTTCACACTAGACAAATTTAAATCGGTTTTCAGAAATTCAATGGATTCTTTTCTTTTTCAGAAATCTTAACAAGCCAAAATTGCCCAAGCTAAGGTGATGTCTGTATGGTACATGCTTACTTCATTTTCACGATTAAAATTGTTGTGATCCAAAAATAACTATGAATATAAACATGGAGTCTGAAAAAGTCAAAAAAATGATTTAGCATGAAAGAGTGTCAGCAAGTTGGAATAGGATAAATCAAAGCAGACAAAAATTGACAGTTTATAGCTTCTTTGCCACCTTATACTCTTTTCCCAGAAGCATCGTTGGCAGGTTGAGATCTAGAGCTCTTATCTCTACATGTGAGCAGACTGTAGAAGATCTAATTTCCCAGCTCTCTATCAAGTTGAGTAGCCAACTCTTGTGGAAGAATCAATCATCATAACTCTGAACTGAAAATTTGATGCTTCTTTAAATTTTCTGATCATTTTTAAATTCACCTGAGTAGCTAACTTTTGTGAAAGAATCAATGATCATAACTCCTAACTGAATATTTGATTTGATGCTTCTTTAGATTTTCTAATGGAAAATGGTAAATTCATAAACATTTCTTTTGAGTGAAATGAAAAAACATGAGATTGCTTTTAGTCTAAACTTTGATCAGTCTTGTTAACTTGTTGTAGAGACAGTAGCCAGTTATTTTGTCTGGCTGAGCATCTATGAAGAGTTTACATATGCTTTTATTATCAAGTTGCAGATAGTGGAAGGACTTTTAAAGCTACCTGGAAACAGAGAGTGCACAGATTGCAAATATAGGTACTTGTTCGATAAATTTGAAGCTAATTCATACTATGCAAGGTAGTGCCACATCTGTGATACTCATTGTCAATGTCTACAAATAAATCAAAAAGTACACAAATTTTTTCTTTTTTTTTCTTGTATTAATATGTTACATTCCATTTGGGTCAAAATAGGAAATTTGACCAAAGAAGCACAATAGAAAGAAATTAGACAAAAGAAAAAAAAGTTGCAGGTCCAACAACAAAAAATACATTATAAAGATTAGAACCAGAAGACAAAATGAGCTTGCAGTTACAACAGTAAAAAAGAAATGAATATGGTACACTTCGTCCAATCTTTGTACTTTTCAATACTTCCAATATTTGGAGTTTGTAGTCTCTGCAATTTTAATTTGTATCCTGTTCAATTATTATCAATTATAATCAATCAAATTAATTTCCCAATTTACTACAGACATACGGTTCTAATTGATCTCAAATTTAAAATAACTCAAGGAATTAATTTCAATAAACCAATCTTTCAATTTACATAATTTACAGATTGCTTCTATGAATTTATTCTTCTACAGACATCCTTCCTTTCCCACACATCTGCCTCTATATGCACATAACTCCATTTCTCTTTGCTATCCAGCTCTTTCTTATATTTGTCTTTATTCAACTTAAAACCAACTGCTGTTATGGTATGGCCTGTCCAAATTTTCAACCCGCACTTTACTTATTTCATCAAAATTTGCACTAACTTGCAGCGCCCTCCATTACTCCAAGTTGCAGCCCTCTTTGTTTTCTAACGTAGCCCTCCCTCTTCTAATTCACACGGCTGCTTTGTATTTTAAAATATTTAACTTCCCACAGATGGTGCAGCTGTTCATTTTCCAATTTCCATTGTATGAATTCTATTTTGCTTTTTCCATGCGCCCCTTCCTATCTTGCATTTTATCTTATTTTTGTCTTCTTCTAATTCTAGCGAATGGTCTTCCCTCCATGATTATCATGTGTTGGGCTTTTGAGAATGTTTTGCTGCAGCAAAAATTTGAATGGTCGCCCATAAAAAATGTATCGAGCCCCTCTAATGAGATCTTATGCGCTAGAAGTGGTGATTCATTTCACATTTTTAATCTTTCATTCTATGGCCCACACAATGTCAAAGAATGTAGAGTTTTCAAATACCAAAAACATGAAAATCCATCCTGCCAAATGCCCAATCATGGATTTGGAATTTCAAGCATGTATGAATTCTAGGGCGAACTAAAATGTTTTTATTTTTATTTTTTGAGATTATGAGTTCTAGGTTTGAAGCCTTTGGATCAATTGTTTTGAGCCCTATGACATAGATTGAGATTATGGGTTCTAGGTTTGAAGCCGATCAATTTTTTAACCCCATGTCATTTGAAAAAAACCATTAGAGATTGTTTAGGTGAATATGATTACTCAATCCTTGTTTGAAAGTTACACTATTAAGGAGGCCAATATGGAGATGGACTAAATTTATGGGTGGTAGCATGATCCACCCTAACTCAACTCATTGCAATGCCTACAAATATTGCGTAAGCCATGACAGTAGGCAACAACATAGTGATGGAATTGGCCTTGTTTGAATATTTGGAGAGTGCTTCAAAGAAACCCTAGGTTTGCAAATTTTAGATTACTTATGGCACGAGGAAGGATGGTTGTTTTTTAACTGCTGTCAAATGATTGTGAATATGCATAGTTCATACTATGAATTTGGTTGTCAGTTAGTAGTTCAAATTAAAATTGACAATATGCTCAAAATACATGTCAAGAATATGTAATAGATATTAGATGGTTAGCTTCTATTTTGTAGTGTTTAGCTGCTCTTTGTGGAACTCACTTGTTTATGCTAAAATCTCTAACAAGATCTTTGTTAGAATCTCCAAGGTGACATTCAAATGAATTATCAAATGCACTTTTTCGTTGGTTAGCGACTACTGCTCTATGTTAAATGTAAAATCTGGCTTATGTAGTAGCTTTTTCATGTAAAAATCCGCTTATGTAGCAGCTTTTTCATGTAACCGGGCTTATGTTATATTGATTTTGATGAATAAAGTGTTTGGTTCTCTGGATAAATGTTGTATATTGAATGTATTTGTAGGATTTACTATGTCCTTGTTACTTACAACCTTTCCATAAGAGTAACTGTGTTTGTAAGGCCATAGCAAACAACAGTTAGATTAGTGGGTTTGTTGATGATGTTGGTATATTGTCCCACTATTGTTATTTCATTTTGTTTTGGAATATTAGGATTACAAAGCTATGTAGTCTATTGGAATGAAGGCTAGTGCACTGATTTAATTTACCTTGTTGATTTAGGCACGTATTGTTGCATTGAATGCACAACATTTCTTGGAAAATGGAGGGCATATTGTAATATCTATCAAGGTATGATTTACTCCCATATTTTGAGTTTCTTTAATGTATCAAAGAGAATTTAGAGGATGTTTTCTGTTGTCAGTTTATTGCTTACATGATTTTGAAGGAAAATTGCATTTACATAACTGTTCCAGCATATGTAGTTTTTGCTCAAGAAGTTGTAAAAGGAGCAGTTCAAACCATCCAAGCAGAGGACACTAGAACCTTTTGAAAGAGATCATGCTTGTGTTGTAGGAGGATATAGGGTGCCAAAGAAGCAAAAAGAAATTGTTGCTGCTTAAAATTGTTTGATTAAAAAATGGAGTGGATGCCTTATGAGAATGTTTTGGTTCTATTACTAGCAATTGTGTAAGACTTCACGGGTTTGCATTATATACCAGTATTTCATAATATTGATTTTGATGATCTCTTGTTGATTCTTGGCATTTTCTGCATTGTCTCATCTACATTAATTTTATGTACTCATGTGACTATTATATCAGAGGTTCTTCATCTAGCAAATCAAGAATATTGTACAACAATGGCTCTGAAATTTTTAGGTTATAATCACTGTTGCATTGCCTTAATGGACAATTTGTAGTTTACTTCCCGTGAGTTTTTCCCATTTAATAACAATGTTCCAAATTCAACAAAATTAACGCTAGTATGTCTTCAGCTGCACTCCATTGCACACAACGGCTGTTATTGCTAGTAGATTATTTCCTTCTTTTTTCTAAGGAGATGGGAGACGTGCCAACTAAGTCTCCCTTTCTATATGTATATTTTTAAACTACTTAAACTTCTAGTACTACCTTAATGTGCATAATATGATCTGCACTTTTACTTGCATTAAAGTAATATAAACTAATATTTTATTTTTATTTATTTTTCACTCAAAGAAAAAGGAGATGGTAAATACCATCATCATTGCTGGGTGAGTTGGTAGAGAGATTAATTTAAAGTCTGTTAATTGCATTCAGACGCTACTCCCGAGTTATTAATTTCTTATGAGGAGTTCATTCTCAGATGGTGGCGTGAATATACATTTGATTGTGTGCACAAAATCTTTGATCGATTCTCCAATAAGGGTTCCATCTACTTGATCTGACAGGCAATTAATATCTGATAATTGATTTAACCAGCAATTAGTATTTGATATTTGATCTGACCGGCGATCAATATCGGATACTTAATATGTCTGTGCATTGTTATCATTATTATCTTTATTATTATTATTCTTTTGCATAAACGTGGTTGACCGTGTTACTATCAAATTTGGGTCTAAAAGTCAAACTCATTTCTTCAGCTGTGATATGGTCGACTCAGCTATCACCCAACAACGAATTAAAGACATTTATTTCCTGCAACTATTCCCATTACTTTTTCCTGCAACTATTCCCATTACTTACATGCTAGATTGTGGTGAGCAACTGAATAATCTGGAAGGAAACATACGCTGGATTTTAATTTTGAGTCTAAATTATTATTTATTTATTTTACTTGACTGGCAGCAGAGTGAAGCGGCTGCCAACTGACTAGATTCATGGTGGTGGCAAAGAGAATGTCGAACCAGAGGCATGGGGGCGGCGCGACACAGCTGAGATTACTTCTTTTCATTTATCCTTTGTTGTCCCATTATTCCTTTTGCTACACGTTTCTTGCCTTCTTGCCAGGTGGATTTTTTTTTTTGTTTGGAGAGTGATCCGGGGCAGATTGTTGTCCAGATATGATCTATTTATTAATTTTGGCACAAAGAAATGAATCTGGTAAGGAGGACTGAGGATATAAGTTTCCTTCTCTTTGTTTACTCTTTTCAGAGAATTCTTTATTCTTCTTTTTTTTTCTTTCCACATATATAAGACTTAAAATTATTTGCTCAGGAAAAGAAACACGATAGCACTATTGAGACTATCTAAGCTAACAATTGTAGCACAGGATATTTGTTTACACCATTTTATTTGTTTGTTATTTTAACCCAGAAGCTGAAAATGGAAGGCTGCATCGAGATCAATGTCTTTCTTTTGATAAAGTCAGCAGTTGTTCCTATACTATTTCTTTCAACACTTAACTTGGTTTTAGGAAATGATCTATGCCACAGTTTGTTCTACAAACTGAAAATGTCTGCATAATACTAGTACATTTCATTACCATAGTACATGTAATGATATGCAGGTTTTTATTTTCCTCTCGTTGCTTATAACTTCACAGTACACATACTTGTATTTTGCATTGAAACAATATTCACGCCCATTCTAATATATCCCTATTTTACTCAGTATAAAAGCAAGTACTATATTTTCCTTTTTCAAAGGTTCGAATAAACACAGAATATTGGATTATCTGAAAGCTTGAAGCTACTTAGATTTCTATAAATTTTAGTCACAACAATGAAACAAAACCACAGAAATTCATATCCAATATATGGGTACGCAATAGAAAATATGTCAGGTTTTTTTTTTAAATAGACAACCATTTCTCTTTTTTTTAAAATGGTAAATTGTAACTCCATTTCAATACAATCCAACAGAGACAACAACTTCAGTTTCACAATATCCATATTTGCATAGACTTCAACTGATCTGCTCAATCATTAAATCTCTCCACATTTGCTTGACAAAGGTAATTTCTTTTCTACTACAATTTGCATAATCTACTTACAGTATTTTCATTTTGATATTATAGTTACAAACAGAAATTCTTACAGCCATTCCTCAGAATTGTTACATATACACAACAAGAAAATCCCACTTGGAAATTACAACATAAAGCTTCGTTCACTAACAACCTAGATGGTGTTAAATTTTATCTTTGCTTGGAAGATAAACAGAATACACAGTTTTGTATTTACGTTCAGTTGCACACTTTTTTTTTGACAGTCTTCCAAGATTACACATTCAACCACAACGGATTACACTTGAAAGGATCACATAAACCCCTTTCTTTTCCTTTTTTTTTTGGCAAGGAGAATACAACTAGTTTCAACTATGAGCCTTCAACAACCTGCAAGAGGATACAGAAAACTTGTTTTCATGGCCAATAGGGAGTGCTCACCTCCCAACCTTGGGTTGGAAAACCAACCACCCCCCGAGCTAGGAGGTAACCAAGCTACCAGGTACACACAACAATAGAACAACAAGCCATTCCCAACCACAACACTCATACAAAATACTCCCCGCTTGTGACCTTTTCACACATCGCCCCATCTAAAATGGGGACCCCTAAATTTTTGCTCCGTTCTGGTCTTTTGGTTTTGGTTTTTGTCTTTCTCTCTCGTTCTGCTTCTGTTCTGCTATCTGCCTTTCTGGGGACGCTCCCGTCAGCAAGCTTGAACGTAAGATTCGACCAAGTCTGAAATTAGGGTTTCACATCTTTTAGGTCACGTTGAGATCCAATTGAGTTGATTATTTAGCTTTTGAGCCTAGCAATGTTAATACCATGTTTTCAGCAAGTAACCCCTAAATTTTCACTGAGTTCTGCCAACTTTCTATTTTTAGTAAGTGTCAGTTTAGGGTTGATTTTCTTGAGATTTTCACATTTGGACAACTTCATTGCATTCCGAGCACTTCAAGTTCACTTTCGACAAATTTTGAGCAAAAACGAACAACCTGCTATTTTTAGCAAAGATGCCTTCCGTAGCAGCATTTCAAAGCTTCCGATGTTACATTTTCGATGCATGTCCGGAGATTCTTCGGTTTTTCGGCATCTTCGCTGGGCGATACGACATACGCGAAAAGTTAGTGACGACAATTCAAGATTCTACTTCTCTCGGGGCCGAGACAGGCTCGTACAGATATTTTCGCCGCATGTCGGCATTTTCTTTCTGGGTTTTCCAAGAGCTTCACGACGGTGTAACATGCAAACGAATTTCACTTTCTCGTAAACTTGCTATTTTACCAAATACAAGACAAGCCGGAATTTTTCTCGGCTTTTTCCTGCCAAGATGCGGCAAGCATTTATTACGTGATCATCCAAGAAATTTGACAAATACTTTTCATTGCTTATTTTTAGCGCGCATTCAATTTCAGCAGTTTTACTCAACACCTCGTGAAATGCAAGCCGATCATCATGCAACTGAAACGAGGTCAAACGGAGCTCATCTGAGCAACATGCACAAAATTAGGGTTTCGAGCTTCAGCACTAAAAATGAGGAGTCAAAGGTCAAAACGTTCAAAACTGAGGTATCCATCATGATTGACATCCTTCCGAGAAGCTGCTGACAAAATTTGAGGCGCACCTGAGAAACCTGCTTATTTTGCTAGCGCGCTTTTGACAAGTGGCTATAACAGAAGGTTGATCTCGCGATCGCACGCATATCGCCTGCTATCGTAATCGTGAGGCGGAAATTTCACTAAGTGTTGGAGAGTAAAAGTCCACCCATCAAAATGCGCCCAAGGTGGAGTAAGGAAAAGCGAAAAATTTCACTAAGGCATTTGAATTGGACGTAGACATGCTGAAATGCGCCTTGGGAGGAAGGAGGAGTTGAAAAGGCAAGAAAATTTTCCAAGGCAAGTAAAATGGAAGTAAGGACCCTCATATGCGCCCCTCTTCAAAAGTAGATGTTGACCCTTGAAAATGCGCCTGGGGTGTTGAAATTAAAAGTTGACCATGTTATATGCGCCCCTAGTCAAGATGAAAGTACACCTTGTCAAATGCGCTTGGGACAAAAAGTGAAAGCTCCAGCACTCAAATGCGCCCTGGGAGAGAAGAAAGCCTCGAAATTTTCTAAGTATAAAAACTTGAAGTTGTTAGGGTCAAATGCACCCAAGAAGGTTGGAATGATGGAAATTTTTCTAAGTGTTAGAAACTGGAGGCTCACCCCCCTAAATGCGCCTAAGTGCCTAAAGTGGAAGCTTGATAGGTGATATGCGCCTAGGCACAAAATTGAGACCTCCATAGTCTAAACGCGCCTGGATGTTGTACATGCCATATGCGCCCCTCCTCAGATTTGAAGTTCAAACGCGCCTTAGCTATAAATTGAAAGCTCAAGCATAAGGATGCGCCTGGGTCTATAAAGGAGTTAAAAGTAAAAAAAATAATAATCTAAGGCATTTTAAGTGAATGTTTGACCCCTCAAATGCGCCCCATCTTGAGTACGCCTATGGCAAAATGAAATGTGATGAGTCAAATGCGCCCCTAGTCAAAATTAGACGGAGACCCATCTAAATGCACCCATGGATGAAATTGAAAGTTGGATGTATAAAATGCGCCTTGAAGCTAGATAGGTGATTTGCGCCTAGTCAAAAAAATGAAAGCTTGGCATGTTATATGCGCCCCTGGGTGTTAGGCAAGCAAGGTAAGTATCTAGGGCGTTAAGTTAAAAGTATCACCACTCAAATGCGCCCAAGGCAAACAAACTGGAAGTACCATACCCCATATGCGCCCCACTTCATAAAGATTAGATGTGCGCCCTTGGTGTTAAAAGGTGGAAGTTCCAGATATCATTTGCGCTTAAGAAATAAACTAAAAGTTAACCTAAGGCGTAGATTGGAGTTTAATATGTCAAAAGCGCCCTTGAAAACAACACAAGGAAAGTGAAATTTCCTAAGTCACGAATTGAAAACTCATGGGTCCAAATGCGCCCCCAATTGGAAGTATTGACTGTCATTTGCGCCCAACACAAAGTCCCACCCTTTTGAAGTTTTCTAAGGGTTGAAATGAAAGTAGCATAGCCCATTTGCGCCTTGAAACTAGAAGGAGGGCATACCAAATGCGCCCATGATGAAAGAGGAGGCGGGCAAAGGCAAAAAGGCAAAATTGGAAGTTGCTCATGTAGAACGCGCCTGTGATCAAATTGGAGGTTTGACTGGTTATTTGCGCCTTGAGTTAGGGAGGGGAATTTTCTCAAGCATTTGGAATTCGAAACTCATCACATCTCATATGCGCCTGAAAGAGATGAGAATTGTTAAAGATTGAAGAAGGTCTAAAATGTGCCTGGAAGCTGGAGAATTTACAAAATGATTAAGCTGAAACCTCAACATATCATATGCGCCCAAAGCCAAGGCACAAGTTGCTGGAGATCTTATATGCGCCTAAAGAGAAAAGCTGAATGTTGACCCTTGTATTTGCGCCCACCTTTGAAAGATAAAATTGGATTTTAAAGAAGAAATAAATTAAAGGGCGTTTAATTTCAAAATCAAAACATGGGGATAAAAAAAGCAAGAAATAAATTAAAAAGGCGTTCAAAAGTCAAGCAATAATTTTTTTGAAATTATTAGAAGGCATCAAGGAAAAAGAAAAGGGGCGTTGGAAATAAAATTATAATAAGCGCTTTGATTAGGGGAGATATGAATAAAGAAAAATAATGCCTAGAAAAATTAAATATCTCCCCCTTTTAAAATCACTAGTGATTTTCTTAAAAATAAAAGGCGTTTGAATCCTCCAAAGCGAGATGAAATTAAAAAGGCGTTTGGAAGAAATTAAAATTTCTCTTAGCAAGACGGAGAAATTAATTTAATTAATTAATTAATTATTTTCCTAAGTCAATATTTAAATTCCCCTTTCGATTTTGACCCATGCAATTTTAAAATTTCGGACGATTTAACAAGGGGGATTTGTTTTGGAAGTCGATTTCGGATGGAAAATAAAGTTATGCCTAGCCAGTTTGGACGATCGATATCGAATTTTAAAATACGTTGAAGAGATAAATTAAAATGGCAATTAAATTAAATTTTTAATAAATTAAAAGTGCCATTTTAAAATGCAGTCAGGATAACTTCAAATCAGTGTAAAAGTGATTTTCTCGAAATTACTGGAGGTAACTGGCAGTCGGGAGGGAATTTTAAATTTTAATCGAGGAAAGAATCTCCCCGAATAGCAAATTGTCATAACAACCGCCTGACGACTAGAATATTCCCTTTTAAATTTAGCAAACGCGTCAGTCATGATGAAGGGAATAAAAGGCATCTGCTAAAATTAGCGCCAGCCTTTTGCTATAAAACTCTGAGGATTTTCATTCTCGTCTCACAAGATTCGAAGTTGAAATTTATGCTGGCAAGTTGAGTTGTGAGATTTCTTTTGAGAGTTGCTGAAAGATTGAGGTGCTAAGTTCGATTTTTGCAAGAGACTGAAGTTGCTGAAAGTTGATTTCTTGAAGTTGCTGAGATTCGGAGTTGCAAGTTGCGAAGTGCTTCGAAGTGAAAGAGTTTAGCATTTTTATTTCTTCACGTGGTTGAGGTATGTATTCGAAGTTGATGAAACATTTTATTTTGCTGAAGGTCGAAATGCTTGAGAATTAGAAAAGCTGAAATCGTTTATTTATGCTGAGAGTTAAAATGCTGAGATGGTGTGAATTCGAGATTGCTTGAGCTTTAATTTTTCGAAGTTGTTTGAAATTGCTGAGTGTTGGAATCGAATTAGTTTTAAATTGTAGAGCCTTCGAAGTTGCTGTTTTATAATTTTCGAAGTGCTAGTTTTCGATTGCTTTTCGAAGTTGCTGATTTATAACTTTCGAAAAGTTGATTTTAAATTGTTGAAACTTGCTGATTTTAACTTGTTCGTTTAAAAAACTCTCGGACTTATTTTAAACTCTTCGAAGTTGCTGATGTATAACTGTCGAAGAGCTGATTTCAAACTTGGTAATTTATCATTCGAAGGCTTGCTGATTTTAAATTCGAAATTGCTGATTTTAAATATTGCTGAAACTTAACACGCTTTTTCGAGGTTGAAATTGATAGAGTTAATTTCTTGCGAGTAGTTGAATATTTCTTTTGGCCGCGAGTTGTTGAGGGTTGAAGTTTAATTCTTGAAAGTCAAAGTTGGCTGCTAACGCTACTAACTTGTATTTATTTTTGCAGCCAACTCCAACCGCCAGCCGCTTCACGTGATTGTTGTTTTAAAAAGTTGATGGAGTAATGTTCGCTTTCTGTTTTGCAGATGGCTGACGTTGCTGGAACTAGCAAGGCTGGAACTAAGGCTGCAAACAATGAAGCTGTTAAGGAGAACGCCTCCAGGCAGGCGAAAATCAAGAGTCTAAAGAAGTCTTTCATCCCAGAATCAAAGATCATCTCAAAGCATGGAAATCTGACGGACACCAATCTCGGACCATTCAACCTCGAGGCATTCATACGCAGAATGTATGGGCAGGGTGGCAACCTTCCGACAGATGCATCACGTAACATTGTCAAGAGCGGATTGTACAATGCAGCGAGGTTCCAGCCAGCGGTCCGTTGTCTCGAGTTGATCATGGAGTGTGCCAACTGCTACAATTCTGAGGATCGGACTATCACCTCTCCAGACGGTATGATCATGGCTAATTTCGCTCTGGATGCAATTGGCGAAGCGTTTGGAATCCTCGCTACGGACAATATGTTGTATAAGTCCAAGGCCAAGGCAGATAAGATGTACGCCACCACCTTTGAGAAGTGCATGAAAAGGATAAACACCTCATGGATGCGCAAGCCAAAGCCACCTGCTGCCAGGTTACCGAAACAGATAATTTCAGAGGAGCTGAAGCAAGAGTATTGCGACATCATTATGTTGCTCAGCAGAGTCAACGGCAGCCCTCAGTCATTCATATTCGAGCCATGGATGTTCTTTTACATCAGTGTGGTGCTCGAAGGGGACGAGCAAGTAAACTGGGCGAAGATGATAAGTGATAACATCGACGAGCAGTTCCGGAACCTCAGAAGGACAAAAACATTTTACATGAGCTCATATGTCATTTACATGTTAGCTCGAATGACCAAGTATAGAGGATTGGCGTACCAAGAGCCCATTGGCTGCGGCTATAATCAATTCAAGATTCACCAGTCTTGCAGACAGTTGCATCTTACTCACACTGGTGACTTTCAGAGAGTGAATGACGCTTTTACCATGTACATCACAAGGACCCTTCAGCAAAGGCTACAACAGAGGATATCCGAGGAAGCTCAGATGCTCATCGAAGAATATGGGTGTTGGTTCGTCCAATTCCCGAAGTTCACCTATCTGAGGCTTCCGGGTTATGATTCATATGTTTACAAGTTGCCAAGGTATCCAACTAATAGAATGATATTACTCGAGTTGTCTAGGCAATTGGTGGCCTACGACAAAATTATTAGGCGGAAGAAGAAGGGAGGCTTGCATTTTCCCATTGTGTTGGGAAATTCACTCGAGGAATGCCCAACTTTACAAGCAGCCAAAGAGGCCGAGGATGAGCTAAAATTCTACAAGCTGACTCTTCACACGAGCCGACAGAATTTTGATCCTAAGGGAATGATTGGAACGGTTCAAGGAGAAGAATACAAACACAAGGCTCACCTGGAAGACTTTTGGGCAAATGCTGGAAGCGAGGATGAAATCAGGAGAAGGATGTTTTCAAGGCTGCCCCTGAAGCTAATCAGAGAGTGTGAGGTGATTAAGGTGCCAGATCAACTTGAGGAGGATACTAGGGTCACCCATCCAGATTATGAAACGGTAAAGAACGCTCCGATGCCACCAATAGATTGGGCCGAACCAGAGATTGCGGATCTAGACACTCTGTCTATCCCAGTCATGACATTCACGAGGGCTTGGGTGGATGAGCGTGTTAACAGGTTAAGAAGAAGGTCAGTCGCCCTCACGTATGACCTCATGGGTGATAGAAGGCCGCCGGTGTTAGCAAAGAGGAAGAAGCAACTCACACGAGGTCCGGAATCAAAAAGAAGGGAGCCCGTTCAGCCAGAGCCGCAAGGGTCAGAGGATACAACGTCCACTCAGCTGGTATCTCATGCTTCCAGTAGGCGTGAAGTTTCATTGTTTGCTAGTCAGAGAGCTCCGAGAAATGAAGAACCGGAAGTTGGAGAAGTCAACCAGCCTATGCCAAAAGAAGTAGATACTCAGAGTGTGAATGATCCTGAAGGTGCCGATAAGCGGGATGAAGGGGAAGAATCAGATATGGAAACCCACTTTGACTTTTCCTTCGGAGAAGAAGATGCTGGGACTCATGAGGGAAGTGATCAAGAGGTCGAGATAATTGAGCCTCCAACAAATACTGCTCGGGAAGAAGTTCGAGAAGTGGAAGCAACTGAGGAGCAGCCCCTGATTATTTATGATATTCAACGGAACTGGCTTTCGCAGGCAATCAGAAGGGACCAAGATGATGACGCCGACCTAGCACTTGAGATGGAAGAACTCTTAAATAGGACAAGCAAGTCGCCAAAGCGGAAGAGGGCGAGAAAGTACACGAGGATAGAAACCAATGAGGCAGGTTCCCGTAGCCTTCATATCGCTGTCCCAAGGGAAGATCACGATTTGAGTGATGCAATGCCGGAGAAGTACACAATCACCACAGTCGAATTGGGACGTCCTTCTGGAGCGCAGGTGGTGGAAGAAGCGGAAAGTTCGTTTCAGGCATTAAAAGATAGGCTGGTAAAGAAAGAGGGAAAGTATAAAAGGTTGAAGAAAGAGCACCGAGCGTTGGTTGAGTATGTGCAAAATCTCGCACATCCTGTTGCTCAGGGTAATCCAGCGACCGAGCTTCCACCAGAGTTGCCACGAGAGCCGATCAGCGGCCTTGAAGAAGTGAAGAGGGCTGTACGAGAAGGAGATAAGTGGGTGAATGGTGTCCGTGCTGAGGCAGAAAAGTTCATGGCGGATCTCGTCTCAGCATTCCAAAATGCTTCCGGTATTCTTTCACGCTTGGATGATGTTGAGCAGGCTTGGGGAGATACCCACATCTTTCAAGATAAAACTATCCCACGTCTTGTTGTTTTGATGCGTGTTCCCACGCAAACTCTGGTGAATGAAGGGGTAATTCAAGCAAGTGATAGATATGACTTCCGTGGATGGCATTCAGCAGCGTTCACAGGGAAGAGTTTCTTTGACACTGCGGCAATGGAGTCCTCCAAGATCAAAAAGGCTATGAGGAATATTCGCGAGAGTATTCTCAACACTTTGGAGTCAGTATTCGCAAGAAGGCTTACGCACGAGGAGGTAGATGCAGAAGGACTAAGGGCAAGATTGCAGCCATTCTTTACGGAGATGAGGACATTTTCCCAGTTGGATTTTGAAAACATCTCTACGTTTTCAACAATCATTCAGAGCACGCAAGATTCTATGGAGACTTGGGAAAAATCTTGTGAGAAGCACGAACAAATGGTAGCCATCTTGGAGTATCAGCTGAATCTTACTCCATCAATTTCTGAAGAAGAGGTCGACGCAGTGCTGGCGCGATTCATAGCGTACGCGGTCCGAGAGAAGAGCAAAGGAATCCGGGTCATGGACGAGAATCTTCTAGAAGGTTAGTGGGCATTAATTGCTCATACTGGTCAAAGGAGGAATCTGCTATTTTTAGGAGCATTTATGACGCCACTCCTCCACCTTCTGGCAGTTTTTAGGGCAAACTCGTCTAGGGCTGAGGTGGCTCAATCTGAGCCCTCCATTGTAATTTGATCTAGGCCGTCGGTTGAAACAGGCCAGCTATATAAGGGGGAGTCCCCCTCATTTGTACTCTAGTAGTCATAGAATCAGAGAATAGAGAGCTATTGTTGAAGCAGAATAGAGAGTAGAAGCTTTTAAGTTAGAGTAGTTTCTCATTTGCATTTTTGAAGAAGAAGGGGAATTCTCCCTTTGAGAATTTTGTAAGAGATTGTCACAAAAGATTATTCTTAATAAAGCTTTTCATTGATGGTGAATTTCAACTTTGTTTGGAATAGTTCGTGAGGTTTCTTATTCCTTTGACTTCAATTAGGAACTTAATTTCATGCTTGTAGTTAGACATGGATGTTTATGCTTGATATAAGTGAATTTCTTTTATCCATACCACTAACGTTCTTGCTGATGGTAAGCACGTCTTGTGTGGTCAATTGGACTTTTTGTACTTAACTTCGATCAAGGTTCATAGGTAGTTATGCATCGTTGTGATGGTAGTTGCACTATTGAATCCTGATTTGAACATCATTTTCATCCTTTGAAGATTGCACTTACTTTGTTGATGCTGTCCATCAGGAGGCTAAACAATGTTTGTCGAAATTCATTTAGGTTGAGCGTAACACCCATTTGCATTTAGATTAGAAGTTAGATTTTAGAAATCTCTGCAACCATTCAATTCCGCATAATCTTGGTTAGTTTTAGGAAACTTGTACGCTAAAGCCAAATCATTCGCGCAGAAATCCCCTTCAAAAGCACATATCGGTCGTTACTACACTCATTTTGAACAACTACGTAAGTCCCCCCGTGAGTACACAGCATATACACATCAACCAAACTGAGCCTATTCGCATTTAAAGAACCTTGGAGTTGAAGGCGTGATCTCACTCGCAATCTTAGCACGCCGAATACTTTGTTCAAGAGAGAATAAGGTATCCATTTGGAAACTTTGTTCTACCTGGTTGGTGAGGTCACAAAAATCACATCAACAGGAGGCGGCTGCCGGGATGCATCTGCTAAAAATAGTAAGTTCCTTAATGAGTGATCATCTCCATTTGCATGTCACATCACCGCGAAGCTCTCGAAAAACCCATAAGGAATATGCCGACAAGCAAAGAAAACCCTGACATGCAAACCCTAAAAATGGCCTCCGAAGGCTGAACTCTGAAATTCGTTATCTCGCTTTGCATGTCACACCATCGCGAAGGTCTCCAAAAACCCAAAAGGAATCTCCAGACATGCGTTGAAAAACTCCGCACCTAAGCCCTGAAATTTGCTCCGGAAGCTGCACTGCTAAAAATAGTAAGTTGTCTGTTTCAGCTCAAATTTTGCCAATGAGCAGCCTGAGGTGTTCTGGATGTGGCGTGACTGTCGGAACTTCAAAAATGTTGACGGAATACCTGTAATTGCACACTTACTAAAAATAGTAAGTTGTCGGAATCTGATGAAATTTCAGTGGAAGCTTGCTAGAAGCACACTAACAACCATATTAATCTCAATTTTCAATATATTCACTTTGCTTGACCTCGAACTGACCAGAAAGATGGAAACCCTAATTCTCAGACTTGGCCAAATTTCACGTTTGAACTCACAAACGGGCACGTCCCCCGGAAGGCAGACCATAGAAAGGAGACAGACAGACAGACAGACAGAGACAAACCAAAGCCAAAAGACTAGAATGAAGCAAAAATTAGGGATCCCCATTTTGAATGGGGCGATGTGTGAAAAGGTCACAACACGGTGCAATCTTCAAAGGGAGTAACTAAAGATATTCAAATTACAATTCAACAATGAAGAGACCATCACAACGACGCATACCAACATGAAGATCGTAATCGAAGTTAAGTTTACAAGTTTCCAGTTGACCACGCAAGGCGAACTCACCATCAGCAAGCCTACTAGTAGTATGGATAGACGAAGTTTGCTCAATTGAAGACCACATTCCACAATTACTATCTACTACTTGCATGAAACAAAATCTATTTACTTTACTTTAAAATCCTACTCAAATCAGAAGGACGAAGAAACCTTGCTAGCTACTCACAACAAAAGATGAGATCATCATCAATGAAAAACCCTTTTTATTATGAGAGTGTTCACAACAATTTCTAACAAAGCTTTCAAAGGAAAAACTTTCCTTCTTCAAACTACACTATCAATCTACGCTATGCTACTTCTAAGTTGTCTCTCTATCTTCCTATCTCTACTCTATTCTCTACTGTCTAATAATGTACAAATGAGGGGGGATGCCCCTTTTATAGCTGGCCTAGTCCAACAGATGGCTTAGATTCAATTACAATGAAGAGCACAGATCGAGCCACATAAACCCTAACCCTAAAAACTGCCACCAAGAAGAGTGGAGTAATAAATGAGCAATTAATGTACGCCATCTTCTAAAAGATTCCCGTCTAGAAATGTGTTCACATTGTTCTTGTTCGTCTGACTGCAAACTGGATGAGTCAGGTCGCCACTACATCTTGAGTTGTACGAAGCACGCTGGAGAACATCCTTTGGGTCATCGAAGGACTTTACAGTTAAGGAGAGTTTCTCTACTTCACTCTTTAGCCCATTCCGTTGTCATTCTTTAACATTGAAGCCTTTTGTTCACTCCTCATCCTTAGCCTTGAGGGCATTTTAGTGCTTGAAGGTGACTCTTTAATGCCTAGGTCTTCATCATTTCTTCATCCTCATCTTGAAGGATTCTCCAATCTTGGACTCGACTCGTTCTCCTTTGCCACTTGCCTTCCTGAGCTGAGTGCATACTAGGTCAACACTTAGCCATTTCTTCCAAGTACTCGCTCCATCTCCCCAAGTCATCATGCCTTGGCCTTGGTGTTCACCCTGCAAAACAAGCAAGAGAAGAGCATCAGAACACTTAATAATATAAACTCTCCTCACTTACCTGATTTTCATGCTCTGACTTCCAAGGTCTGAGTGATCTCTGGATCTGATAGGGTTCATCACTTTTCTCTAGCCAACTTTTCTTTCTTCATAACTTCCAACACCTGTGCATTTAGGGATCTATTCTGGAGTTTGTGCCTTAGAAATTTATCCACCTTGAGGGTGCATTTGGAAACTTGATGCTTGAGTTTCACTTCATCTACAAAAATTTTGTGCCTAAGACAAATTTCATTTCCTGCTTGTGAGCGTGCTTCACCTCATCAACATTTTTCAACATAATTTATCCTTCTAGCAATAACAGACTTAGGCATTTTCATATTTTATTCCTCTGCCTTAGAAAATTTTTATTTCCTCTGGAAAATTTCATCAAGCAAGCACCTGAGTAAAATCTCCATCTTAAAGTCTCAAGCAAGGCGTGAAAAGTTTTAAAATCATCCCCTTGTTGAAGATATCCGGTACCCTGAAGAAAATTCCCTTCAGAAAGCATCAAATTCATGTGTCTACAAACGAAAGGGTTCATTTAATTTTTGAATTTTACCCTTAGAAAAATATTTTGCCACCAAATTTATTTTCATTCTTCATCTCTGGGTGTATTTTCCTTGCTTGGCCTTGACAATTTTCATCATCCTGAAGCCGGCACATTCTGACATATCCACTGCCAATTCATCCTTGTCTCAAGAAAATCTCGTCACTTCTTCAAGCTTAGGCGTACTCCTCCAAGGAAGATGGAATTTAAATATTTAGAAAAATATTTTATCATCCCTAGCATGGGCGCATATGAGGGGTCCAGAGGGATTTTACATGCCTTACACAATTTTTTCCTCATCCAACTTTCTTCACTTTGGGCGCATTTAGCATATGGAGGAGGATTTAACTTCCAACGCCTTAGTTTCTTTTTCTAACTTCACCTCTAACATGGGAGCATTCAAGGGATCAAGGAGGAAGTCACCACTTTTCGCCCTTTTCCTAGCTGATTTGGGTGCATTCAAGGGGTCAAGGAGGAATTTACAACACTTAACCATTTTTCTTGATGCCTCTTTCACCTTCAACATGTTTGGGCGCATTTGAGGGGGTCTGCAGGAAGTTTCATGCCTTAGCTTATTTCCCAACACCTTCTTTGACATGAGGGCGCATATAGGGGTAGGAGGAGGAACTTCAACACTTAACCTTTTCAACGTCCTTCAAAGCAAGATGAGGATGGGCGCATTTGGGACCCCAAGGTGGATTTAACTTTGACTTATGTCTTCATGAAGAGAGGTCGCATTTAGGGGGTGGTGAAGGAATAAACGAACACTTAGAAATTCTTCATGGCTTCTTCCTTGACATGAGGGCGCACTTAGGGGGTGGTGAAGGAATAAGCCAACACTTAGAAATTTTTCTTGATGCCTCTTGCAAGTTGGGCGCATTTGGGGGTAGGAGGAGGAAGTTTGACTTCAACGCCTTAGTTTCTTTACCACCAACACTTCTTTCCTTGGGCGCATTTGAGGTATGGAGGGGGATTTAACTTTGACTTATGACTTCATGAAGAGTGGGCGCATTTTGGGGGTGGTGAAGGATTTATCAATACTTGAAATTTCTCCATCCTTCAGCCAATCTTATCTTGGGAGCATTTGACAGGGTGTGAAGGAAATTTCTCAAACTTAGACATTTTTAGCTGGCTCGCTCCTATTTTACTATATTTAGTAAGTCTCTAATTTTCACACCTCTGAAGCTTGGATTGATTTGGACTTCGAGCTACAGGATCTTCATGACCTAGTTGATCTGTTCACACTACCATCTCATGCTGACCTGTTATTTATAGCATGTTTCTGGAGGTGTTTTACAATTTATAGTAACTGCTTGCTTTTGAGACTTCCACAACTCCGTTCAACTTGAGATTTGAATGACGTGACCCTCATGGGATGACCTACCCGTTCACACTAGCGCCTATTGTTGATTTACTATTTATAGCTTGTTTCAGGAGTGACTTACTATAAATAGTAAGTGCTCCGATTGCCTTCAAATTTTACCAGTGGATAGCCTGAAAGATGCCGGTCGTAGTGGGATACACTAGTTTTCGAAAATTCTGGCATTTCACCCCTCATTTTAGGTCCCGAAGCTGGAAACCCTAATCTGACTTGCATGTCGATCAAATAACCTCCATTTGACCCTGTTTTTGTTGCATGTTGGTTAGTTTGTGATACTAATGTGTTGGACAGTTGTTGGAATGGTCCTGCTAAAAATAGTAAGTCTCTAAAAGTGATCATCTTGCCTTGCATGTCACATCACTGCGTAGCTCTTGAAAAACCCATAAAGAATAACCTAACATGCACTGAAAAGTCCTGCAAAATGGCCTATGAAGACGGCTCCTGAAAAAGTCCTAATCCCGGTTTGCACGTTATACCACTACGAAGCTTTCGAAAAACCCACAAGGAATGTCCAGACATGCGTAGAAAATTCCAACATGCAAACCCTAAAAATAGCCTTTGAAGGCTGAATACTGCAAGTCATCGTCTCATTTTGAATGTTATATCACTGCGTAGGTCTCAAAAAACCCAGAAAGAATCTCCAGACATGCACTTAAAAAAAAAAAACTTCACATGTAAACCCTAAAATTAGCTCCTGAAGGTGAACTTGCTAAAAATAGAAAGTTGTCAATTCTGGCTCAAATTTTGCAAACAAGTAGCCTGACGTGTACTGGATGCAGTGTCACGATCGGAACTTCAAAAGTGCTGAGAAAAATGCCCCAAATTAGGTACTTACTAAAAACCGTGATGAGCCCTACTAGCTCAAACCTCAAACCCTTGTCTTTTTATTTATCTTTTGGTGTTTTACATTTTTTAGAGAAGAGTTTCTAGAGAGAAATAGAAGGGGCGCACAGCATAAATGCTTATAAAATGTAAATCTGAGCTAATTTAAGCAAATTGAAATTACATAAGGTAATAAATAAACTCAACAATGGATTCAAGACTCATATTCATACCCGAAAGCTCCCAGATTATTTATTTAAGAAATGAAGTCCAGTTTGCCAGCCAAGATGGAGAAATTTGGCAAAATCTAGTGTAGGAAGCTACAGAAAGTGAAAACCAGCCTAGAAACTGAGGCAAATGAGAAGTATATGCCAGACGCCAAGAAAGGTGAAGAGAAACCCTCAAACTGGAAGGCGTTTCTTCGAGAAAAACCCAAATGCCCTTGCACAGATAACCACGCACTTCAAGCAAAAAGCCCAAATCTCAACTCTGAAGGTACGGCCATGAAGTCATATGCCTGCCATGATGAAAGAAGGTTGCCATCTCCACAAACCCTCCTGACTCTGATAAAGAACTCAACAAAACTCTGATAAAGCACAGTAGAACCTCTGTATGAAGCTCTCAAAAACTGCACAAATTCGACAGGTCTCTCAGTCTCAAAAGTGCTCAACACTGAAGAGATTTCGTTCTCCAATGGAAAAAGTTGCACAAACCCTGATCACAGAGGAAAGCACAGAGAAAATATCCAAGGCAAAGTCGAAAAATCAAGAATGAGTTTCTCATTGCCCAAAAAGCCTTATATCAAAAAGGCACGCATTTCCAAGAAGATACGCCCTTTTTGCCATCATTTAAATCTTTTAAAATATTCTTATGTCCTTTTCAATAATTGGCGCCACTTAAAGGTATTAGTGATTTAATTTTAAACCACCCTTTTTCCATGAATATTTAAGTGATATAAAGTGATAAAGTCAATTTGACTTTATAATAAAATATTAAGTTAATTAATAACTTAAATCACTCAAATAAGCATAACTTCCACAAATCTTCATAGAATC
>VDFB02300535.1:0-39125 GCA_007258455.2 Sequoia sempervirens | reverse complement strand
AAACCGAAACACTCTCTTCTCCAAACGATGGTGGCATTGGCATGAAAGGATGTGGACCAGTGATAAGCCACTAGGAGGTTTGTGCAAGCTTTTCTTGGCAAAAGAATGTGCAAGAGCCTTTGATCTATTACTTGCCATGTCGGCATCCTCTTGTTCTTTAACATAAGTCAATATTTGTTGCTTTGACAACTCTTTATTTTTCCCACGATAAACTTTTTGTAATGTCCCCATTTTCGGGTTCTCTTGCTTTGCAATTGAAGATGGTTTTCTGGGTTTGCGTCTACTTGATCAAAAGGGTAATTGGATGTCACCAATGAGCTCAGGTGGTCTGGAGGACTCATATGCCACTTTTTGGGTGATTTTTGGCTTCTAGTGTGCTCTCCAAGAATCTTGGAGAAAGCCTCTATTTATAGAAAGTCACCCTGTTAGCTCCGATTATCATTATTCTTAGTCAGTTTCCAATTCCGATGCATTCCAACAGTTTCCGCAAAATGAGTATATTAATAGCTTTATTTTGATTATTTTACTAAGGTTGCCAAATATTATTTAATATATTTAAAAGGTACCTTAGTGTTATAGCTCGTTGAAACTAGGATGAAATGTTTAAATCATGGATGCATAAAACAAGGGCCTTGTGTGTCAAATTATGATTATTTTAATAAAAAGGTCTTTTCCGAAGCTAAAGGGGAGTTTAAATTAAAGTGAATTTTAAATAGAAGCTTCTCAAGAGTTGGAAGGAAAAGTATAAAAGGAGGTTATGTGAGCTCATTTGGGCATGTCAAGTTTCTATTTCTCTTATTGAAACCCTTGTGGGTCAAGAGATTGAACTCAATTCATCTCAGCCTCTGGAGGACAGAAACCCTCTAGGGAAGATCAGTTTTGGTGGTGATACGATTCCACCCTAGCTAGTTCGTGGGGAAAATTACTCAAGTTTTCCAATTGGGTGATTAAGGCAAATATGTGAGTCTCCTGCGGAGAAAAAATTGGAGATATCGATATTGTTATTCACATTTGGGGGTTTGAGGAGCAAACAGATTGATATTTCAAAGTGAGGTTATTGTCATCTATATCCTGTTTTGGATGCCATATTGCTGATGGATATTATTGCAAATTTCATTCTAGGTGTGGCGTGAGAACTTCTTCCATTTGGGCATGAGACTCTTTGGTTATTCTGGCCGCCATTCTTGCCTTTGTTTTTTATTGTATTCTGGGTCGTGGTTGCTTATAAATCTCATGCGTTGAAGCTTCCATCCTCTATATGAGTTTTGGTTGCCAAGACTGAGTTGCAGGTCTCATTTACCAATGATATTGCATTAAAGGTTGGTCGTGGAAGCTTTTGAAGGGTCATGGGTTTGCAAATGTCGGTCGCCTGGCAATGAACACTCTCCATAGCTGGTCGTGAGCTCTTTCATCCACTTGCCAACCCTGTTGCATATAGCGAGTGGATTTTACCAAGGTCATGGGGAATAATAGAAGTAGTTACAATACCTTTGTTGGTCGTGGTCTGTGGCTGAGCATTTCTGAGGGTGTTGGATGCATTTCATGATAAACAACAGCCTTCATTCAGGTTGCCCTACTTCATGCTAGGCATGGTAACTTCCTTGAAGGGCTACAATAGCTTTGACCTGCTGCGTGGGAGTCCTAGGTTGGTGTATTGAAGTAGTTGTTGTATTTCTGGGTATTGCATAACCCAGGTCAGAGTTTACCATGGACACTGTTTGTAGTTTCGATCTGTTATAATCTCTTATGAGTATGAGAAATGGGAAATGACTTCAGTGATAAATCTGAAATGTAATAGTGGAGTGTAGGGCCTCATTTTCATTGTCTAATATCTCAGACCATATATATTTTGGAGTCTGTAATAGCTGTTCACATTTTGGCATGTTATCATGAGCACCTTGCATTGTAGGAGCTCAATCTGGATTGTATTTATTATCGCCATTTATCTGAAATGTGTTTAGAAAGAATTTATGGTTATGTTGCTGCCATGTATGAGATTTCTACTTGAATTCATGCAATACATAATACTATTACAAACTAAGTCCATGAATGAGAAATGCATTTTGTTTGACAAAATGGAACATGCGTCAAACTGAGTTATCGGAAATTATCGTGCAAAAATTAGTAGGGTTTTTATAGTGGTATCAGAGCCCAAAATCTTGCCAACCCATTGGGGAACTGATCATTGTTGCTGGTAGTCAATTTCAGATCAGAATTTCAATTGGGCGTCATGGCTACTCGCAGTGATCAAATGAACTCTTTGCTTGAAGTTGTGAGGCAAAGTCAGGATGATTTTGAAAAGAGATGGAATACATGGTGGAAAGAACAGGAGACTACCAGAGTCTTTCAAGAGAAGCTGAAACTTATACGTAAGAAGTTAGAACACCTACCTCAGTCAAAAGAAGCTCTTCTCAGTTGTAATGTCCCCTTCCCAATGGCCACTCAGGGTGATCACTTAACCTTTTTAATTCCCGAAGGTTAAAGGTGAATTCAAGGAATCCTTTACTTAATTACTTAATATTGCCTGAGTGTCGAGCTAATTTTTAAAAGGTGATATTAAATAATTAATAAAGCAAGATGATAAAGTGACTTAAATGAAATATTTAAAATGAACTTTACAAAGTCACTTTATAATTGTGATGGGGAAATTAAGTGGGAGATTTATAAAGAAAAAAGAGCTCATTTTCAAATTACTCTTCAATGTAAAATTTCACATCAATGTTGGTCGAAGTTTTCTGGTTGTAGCTCCCGTTTCGGTTGTGTAACCATCAACCCTAGCTGGGAATCATGGAGATTGTAAAAGGGATGATTTGTAGATTATTTCCCTAGTATTGAAATATTGCAGTGAAGCTGTTGTGCATCAATTATCTTTTCCTAGACGAATATCTTTGTGCAAGGAGGTCGTGGTTATCACAAAGCCCTAATCGTTGCTTTTTTAGTCAAGAAAAGAGGGGTTCGATATGGAGATTGGTGAGTATTGAGGAAAACAAGGAAGGACGTGATATTTGCAATTGAAGCGCAACTGATAACAGGCTCAAAAGTGGTTGTTTTTCCCTTAGATGTCCAAGCGAATCAATAAGAAGGAGAAATGTGGCTTCCAAGGCGGTCGCCTAACCTGTCCAAAGCAAAACGTGGTTGTTGGTGACTAAATCGTGATGTGTTGAAGCATGTTGGGTGCCATATCAAGTGAGAGCAATCAGCTTCAGGACTGAATGATCCTTGTCAAAGTCAAATAATGCCATTATCTTTATACCGGAGACACTTGTAAGTGTTTGATGTAATCTACTCCTTCCTGGAATGTGGTCAACTAGTTGAGTCCTATAATTACTCTGTAATAGCGGTTGGGTTGTGTCTGAGTTTTAGAATTATTGTGTATGTATTTCAGTCATATTGAACTCAGAAAAATAGCATAATCAATCACTATTGTATCTTTGCACTTGTTGGGAAGTGTTAGTCGTTCTGTGTATTCACAATGAGAGTATTAGCAACTTAATGTTGTTTCATTCTTGGGTTTTTGCACCATAATATTGAAATGTAAGTTTGATGCTGAAATACATTAGAATCATGTGAGCTATTTTTATGAGGCTGGAATGTACTGTAAGTGCGTCTTACATTCTAGGGACCGTTTCTTCATGAAATTTGTTTATCACTGTCAAAGAAATACTATGTAGCAGCTAGGTGATATGTCAAATTAAGTGTTTGAACTGTCATTTATATATCTCAAACTATTTACACTCAGAAACTATATTTCAAACTGTTGTAATTGATTCTCGGTTAGTACTGTGTGTTACCAATGCATATCAAAAGAGTCTTAGTGAAAGAGTTGACTATTTAGTTCCATTGCAAACTGTGGTCTCCTATGTTAGCCTTTAAAAATGTAACACAGTATTGAAATGCCACTGAAATCATGATGTTTTGAGCTCTGTCTTTTTTCTTTCGTGCTCCTTAGTGAATGCCAATACTTGTATGCAATGATTCTATTTATCTAACAAGAAAAACAAACCCATCAAAGACAACCACATAATAAAACCTTTCACCACTGATCAGGGACTTTACACCACCACCAGAGAATTTGGGGTCTTGCACAAACCCAACGGACACGTGGGCGTCGGGGCACATTACCCGCGCACAAGCACATTACAGCCCACCGCGCTCCGCGGGTCTCGACCTCGAGACCTTGGCTCTGATACCACTTAGGCCCAACCACTACACCAAAAGACCGGCCTACTAGTGAGGGCGGCTACCCAAGGTGTTAAGGGTGGCAACCAAGGAGGATCTTTCACCACCGAGGCCACCACTGGAGAATCTAGGGTCTTATGGAAACCCAACGAACATGTGGCCACCAGAGCACATCACCCGCGCATAGGGACATTACAGACCTAAGGCCCAACCACTACACCAAAAGACTGGCTTGGTAGTGAGGGCGGTTACCCAAGGTGTTAAGGGTGGCAACCAAGGAGGATCTTTCACCACCGAGGCCACCAAGGGAGAATTTGGGGTCTTACGCAAACCCAATGGACACGTGGCCGCTAGGGCACACACCTGCACACAGGGACATTACATCAGCACATTGGAGGAAGCAAAAAATTGTCTATGCAAGATTGATCAATTACCTTCTCAATTGATGTGTCAAGCTATGACTCCATTGGTGCACTCTTTGGTTAAGCCAATGCTTATAAGACATCATGATGAAGAGTTAAGACTTGCAGTTGTCACTTGCATTTAGTGAAGTCACAAGAATTACAGCCCCTGAAGCACCCTATGATGATGGCATTATGAGGAAATACTTCAACTAATTGTGGAGAGCTTTCATGGGTTACACAATGTCAAAGGCCCTACCTCTGGAAAGAGAGCTAAAATTTTAGAAATTATGGCAAGGGTTAGGTCATGTGTCTTTATGACTGATCTCAGGTGTAATGATTTGATTCTTCAGATGTTCCACTGCTTCTTAATAAGACTTAGAAGATGACATTCAGACAATGTTAAAACAAGCATGTTAACTATTTTGTCTCTAATTTTAGATGAAGGTGATAATATTTGCAAACAGTTGCACTCAGATTTGTTGGTCATTTGGAGAAAGGAGCAACATGCCTCAACTGCAACTTATGATTTCTCAAAAAGATTGGTTGAGCAGAAAATTGAGAAGTTCAAGGAACAGTTGACTGAAGAACTAATATCATTTGGTATATAAGTCCCATGATCACCCAAAAAGAGTAAAAATCGAATAAGAAAAGGCCAGCATTGTTTTTCATGTCAAGAGGATTGAATTCCTAATCACATATGCGGGTTCAATGAGGAAGATAGAACCAACATAGTGCTATTCCAGCAGGAAGACACTTTAGGATGCAGGGAAAAGGAATTAATTGATGTTACAAGTGAAAAGTGCACAAATCTCTATGTGGGTGATTTAGAGATTGTTATTGATAAGCTTTGTGTGGAGAAAACAGATTCCTTTGAGGATAATGTGTTTGATCATAACATTGTCCCAACATCTCTACATGAAAAAATGCATCACATCATCTAGTGAGTTAGTTGAGTTGGATGATGAGTACAAAGAGCAAATTGAGCTCTCTTGTGCTATAACACCTAATAATGGTATGGAAGATGATTTTGTGTGTAGGACTAGCGCTGCCCTAGTTCCAAATCAACAAGGGTGCAAGGATGATGACGTAGAAGAAGACAATTGTGTGAGTCAAGTGCTTCAAGACCAATTCGATAATTCTTCATGTGAAGCAGAAGTTGTTCATAGGTCCGATAGTCCACATAATTTGGAGAACCAATTGAAGGTTAATGAAGATAAGATTGTTGCAGCATTGACACATTATGATAGAATTCACAAACTGATTGAAGATCACCTTTGGAAGGCTCAACTTGAGAGAAGACAAAAAGGTATTGAAGAAGAATCTTCTCATGCTAATTTACAGGGGATCAAAGAAGCCCTGGAGGCAATGAAATCAGACTATTTACATCTTCTTTCAGATCATGACCATCTCCTCAACCTCATTGAAATCTATTCAGATGCATTGAGAGGGAAAGAGGAAGAAGTTGACCATCTTACCTTCGAGCTTATGAACACTAGAGATTCCTTGGAGTCCATTCAAGTGGCCCTTCAAGAAGCAGAAATTTAGATTGATGATTTTTGCTTACAATTGAGTGTGGCTCACTTTTCTTTATACAAAGCGGAAAATTCTATTGCAGCCACATCCAAAATTCAAGAAAGTGACACAAGGATTAGGGAGATCAAATAAATTGTTAGAGGGTTTGATGAACTCCATAAGAATGAAATGTTGCATAATGATTTCAGCACTTCCCATATTGGAGAGGTTCAATATGTTGATAAAGATTGGAACCTACTTAAGGATCATTTCTCACATGAAGGTGCAGCGTGCAGCCATGAGATAGCAAATATAACAAGTAATGAAGGTAGATTTCAGCGTGATGCACTTTATGAATCAGTAGATAATGATGAACATCTTGAAATGAGAGAAGGTATGCATGAGATCCATGAAGACACCGATGAAAGGTATGAACTAGTTGCTAATTCTTTGATTGCGAACGTAGACCACTATCTTCATATGATTTGATTCCTCATGAGATGATAGATGAAAGTTTTATGGATGACATTGGTAAAGCACCTCATCTTGTTGATATTCAAAATTTTATGGCTAAGCATGAAATGGTGTTTGTTGGTCCAAGTCATTCGCATGATATGATGTTTCATAATAATTTTACTATACCTTACTTCATGAAAACGCATAACTGCAATGGGCATCAAATGAAAAAGGGTGTCCAAACTTGGTTCTTTGGTTTCCTACTTACACATTAATGTGCAAGGGCTGTTCTACGATGCTGATCTTGATATTTTCAGACTTTGCATTAATGATCGCCATTGATTGTTTGGATTGGTGTGCATGGGTTTGTCACTATAGCATACGGAATTGGAATGCTAATGAGACATTACCGATTTATGACAATTGTTGCCTTAGCATCTCTACGCAGTTTATGTCAACATCAGTTTATGGGTAGATGGACTTTGAACACTTACAAGCTTTTTGGCAACAGGTTGTGGGAGGATTTACAAAGCTTGAGCATTTATTACAAAGCAAAAGAAAGGAAGTTGAAGCAGCTTAGGGAAAAGAGAGAGAGCAAACAAGAGATGACTGGAGGGGAATTGAGCCATGGGATTTGAAAGAGAATGTATGATTGTGGAATTTTGTAATCTGATTGTAAAACCAGTGAATTGGAATAAAGGAAGGATGTTAGTTGCAATCTTTGGGCAAAGTATCACCTGTTTGTAATTGTGAGTTGTGGTTAAGGTTGTTTGAGCAGCAAGAGTGTGATGTGCAAAACTTTGGAGATCCACTCTGCTACCACTGTAGTGATATACCGACACTCTGCTGATTTGTTTTCACTGTTTTTGTAGGTCTGATTTTCTGTTTCCCGTGATGTGTTTTTGTTTTCAGTTTGTAGTTTGCTTGCAAATGATGTTAAAATGGTAACAACAAGCATAAACATACAATGTGAATTCAAAATAAACTAAACTTCAATGGTACCCAAGCAATGACTCAATTTCATAGTTAAGAGACTTTCTTCATTGCATAAGAGGGAGTACATAAGTGGACGGCTTACATTCATTTCAAAGAGATACTCGAACAAGATTTAAAATGATAGTCAAGATGCATTCTTCATGATATAGGAGCTTACATGTAGTAGAAGACTTGCACCAAATTCGAAGACAATACATCTTACAAGTTAATTTAACTTACAGCCAAACATCACTGTGAATAGTGACGTGCTACAGTACCCGCGCCCAATAGATTGCTCATACAAAATTACATACACGTTTCTCCTTCCGAAATCTTGTTGGAAAAGCTTCTAATGATGAGGGCGCCCACTTTAGAAGAGAAAGCAGCTGCAAATTGAAGGCGTTTTACTTGCTTTGGCTGTCACAAACCCTCATGTAATGGCGGCTGGCTGTAGGTGATTAAATCAGCTCTCAAAAACTTCATAAAATGTAAACAACTCCCTTTGGATGGCAAATGGAGACTCTAGCAGCAAATATCCTTCCGAAAGATGCCTCCAACAACTTGTTATCAGCAATTCCAAGCTCCAAAATGCAGCAACAGAAAATAACCAGCACTTTAGGGTGGTCTTTCACACCTTCAAGATGCCAAATTCCTAACTACAAGCCCAATCCAGGCTTACCCATTGCAGAAATCGGGAAACCCTAGTTTCCTTCTCTCCCAAACTCCACACTTCAAGTTTCATTCAACAAAATAATCTCAAGCATGAAGAAGTTCGAACTTTCTCTCCTTTTCTTATAATTTGTCATTGAAAACACTATTCACTTTAAAAAACCACTATTCATTAAAGTTATAACTTTTTCACTTAAGTGATGAATAGTAACTGAAAAATAGAATTTAACCCCTTGAATTAATAGGCACATGGTCCCCAAAGCCTTAGAAGGTGAAACAGTGATGAAAAACAATATTTTAATCTCCCATAGCACGCCAAACGCGCAATTCCACCACGTCACCACACTCCGAATACCAATACTGCCTTTAACCGACCAAGTGCCCGTTCAAGTGACCCTCTATCCAGAACCACTAGCCTACGAGGATCGACATAATAGGCTAGTCCAATGACTCTGATGCTCGCGAAATAATGGGGACATTACAAAGAGGGAGTACCTCTTGTATCAAATAGATATATTTAATCCATTTTGTTTTTTGGAAAGCTTACTCTAAGGGATATATTCTTGCATAATTTCATGTAATGATGACTTTGTTTGACCATGAAAAAGGTTATATGAAACAGCAATTTGTGTCAAATGAAATCATTCCATGTGGCATTGAGGGAAAAAGGTAACACATAGAATGTTTAACACACATATACATGTAGAGAATGTCATCAACAATGAACTTAATATATTTTTTCTTGTCACAACTCCAATCATGTCCCAACCCTAATTCTTGTATATGTGTCCATCTGATTGTGAGAACTTAACTGCCAATTGGCACTAAATTACTATGATGACATATTTGCATACTTGTTTTATCTAATTGTGTAAATTAACTGTTGTAACGATTTTGAGGAATGTGGTTAGTTTTAGTAGTTATGAGTTGTCTTTCTATGTTGCATATAAACCTTATGTGGTTTAATATTATACAGTAATTTTAATGTTGTGAATGATTAATCTAGTTTGGATTTTATTTAAAAATAGACTAGCTTTATTATTGTCATTGGAGTGTGGAAGGATAGGTTTCGTCACTCTCGCCAGAAAGAAGGATCTTGCCATCCAATGGCAATATGGGTGAGCATTCTGCACGCATGAGCACATAATGTCATTGCTCAAGCTTGCATACTACATTATAAAAGGTAAATAATAATAATAATTTATTTAGTTAATTATTTATCATTATTAAATAAGAAAATAAAATTAATGTTATTAAATAATTTTATATTTTAATATTAATAATATTACAATAAATAAATAAACAATTAATATTATTATTAATATTACATAATCTTATATTAATAAGGAAATTTTTAAGTACTCTATTTTTTTTTTAAAAAAAGAGGGAAACTAAAGTTAGTAAAAAAATAAGAAAGAGGAATAAATAATGATAATATTATATAACATAACCTTAAAGAGGCATGCTAAGCACTTTATCTTATTTTTAAAAAGGATGAAGTTGTCTTTTTTAAAAGAAAGAAAAAAAAGTAAAACTATGAAAAAGGGCCAACGAATGTAATGAGAGGACAATTGCCAAGTTTCAAGGGAAGGGAATTTTTTTTAAAATGGCTGTTAAAAATTGTAAAAGGCTTCCTTTTCCCTCCCACGTAGCAAAAAGAAGGGAGTTACTTGCATAAGAAAGAAGAAAAGAAAAGGACTGCACTGATAAAAAGGGGAGAAAAACCCCTGCAACTTCTTCAAATATTGAAGTATGAGGAATTAATATTACAATTCCAAACTATTATCAGGCATAAATTTGTGTTTATTGAGTATAATGCCTGTAAAGAAGAACAATCTAAGGTGTTAATATAATTTAAAAAGGAAACAAGCCTGAAATATTCTCCTTTCTATAAAATTTCCAAAAATACTTACATAAACTAAGATTTAGGTCACATATAAGAGCATTGCGCAGAATTATGCCTGATAGGTTCACTAGGTTTTTCTTCTCCTTCAAAAAAAGAACATATATTTATTAAACTTCCTTTGAATAGTTGGCAGCTTGGTATTAATAGTTGGAAGACAAAGATTCAGCAATATTTAATAATAATTGGGTATGGAGAGGTCAATTTTGTATCATAAAGAATTTCTTGTTGTCAACAATAACAGTTTAGAGCTGTCTAGAATTGACTTTAATTGGCAGATGTGTTTATGCTGATATTAAAATTGAGCAAATAGGCTGTAAATTCAGGCCAGCATTATAATAATAGTTGGTCAAAGAACTTGTGCAGGCTGATTTGCCTATATGTTAAACCATTACTTGCAACTGTCCTATGATTTAATACATTAGAATATAAGATATTTGAATTCTACAAAAATTTAGTAATGATGACCACAAACTCTTGTATGACTAATGATGGTATAGCCATAAGAGAGTTCATGACCAGCATTATATCTTGTGATTCATGTACTCATGCCCAGCATTATACCCTGCCATTTATGCATTCATGACCAACAACTTATTCAATCATGACCAATGTTTGAAACTTGTGGATAGTAGAGCACCTCGAGCCAGAGATTGGATGCAGGAGTATCAAAATATTATGAAGGCTTTGAAAGAGAATATCCAACAAGCTTAGAACCAAAAAAGGTGTATGCAGATAGGCACAGGACTGAGCGGAAGTTTGAGGTTGGAGATATGGTATACCTACGGTTGCAGCCTTATAGACAATCCTCACTCAAGAGGAGTGGTGCAGAAAATTTGAAACCAGGTTTTACGGCCCCTACAGGATTATACAGAGGATTGGGGAAGTTGCCAATGCGCTGGAGCTGCCAAAGCATAGTAAGATTCACAATGTATTCCATGTTTCTTGCCTTAAAAAGGCACTATGGCAGCATATTACACCTTCTGCAAAGTTACCACCATTCGATGAAGAGGGCAAACTAGTCTTGATTCTGGAAGCCATCATTGATGTGAAGGAGAAGAAGCTCAAAAACAAGAGTATTCCAGAATATTTGGTTCATTGGAAGGATTTGCCTATAGAAGATGCCACATGGAAAGGAGAGCAGATTCTTCGGCACCCAAATCTGCAATTGCTTGAGCACAAGCAATTTCAGGAAGGTTGGACTATAATGTCCCCTTCTTAAAAGGGGAATAGTTTAATTTAATTAAATAAAGTTGTCTTAAATTAAGGTTGCAGGCAACTTGTACTTAATTAATTTTTATGAAGTGACTTAAGTCAAAAAGCAAAAATAATACAAAGTCACTTTATGTGGACCAAAAAGATTATTATTTTAATAAAGGTGAATTTAAATTACGAATTTCTCAAAATTTCAAGAGAGAGATATTAAAGAGTTACAAAAAGAGAATTACATATCTTGGTTGTTTTATTTCTATCATTTGCAAAGTTTGGACTGTGAGTTCAACTTCAAACCCTGGGATGAAAACCCTATGCGTATTTGGCATCAGAGATGAAATATTTCTTCCTAGTCAAATTCATGGTCGATTCACACAAGATTCACAATCGAGCTTAAATAGGGAAATAAGGATTTTATTTATAGTTGTCAGCTATGGATTCTCAAATACAAATTTATTGAGATTTGTAGGCAAATAATAAATTTGTATTTATGGTGTGCGTAAATGGTGAAAGAATCAGAAAATGTAAGTGTTGTGTGTGCGAAGTGAGATTTGACCGAGATTATGTGTTGTGGATGTTGTGAAGAAAAGAAATGAAAAATAATATATTTTATTTGTTAAGTTGGGTGATACCCAGCCGTTCCCTATTGAAGTACCCCATAGAGTGTCGTACTCATATGTGGCTGATTAAGCAGGGGTCGATTCATTAAGAAAGGCTTTATAGCCTTACTTCACTCTTATCGCAGCCTACAAAGGCTTATTTAAAATTGCTGGAGCATACAAAGGGAAGTTGCAGCACTTAAAAGGTTGTCATACCATATATTGGGGGTGTCATATAGCTAATATGAACTGCTAAGGATTGCTGATTGGGATGTATGACAACTCAGCAATTAAGGTCAGCAACTGAGATATTAAATATTGTCATTTTTGTTCATGCTAATTTTTGAAAGCAAATTTCTGTATGTGCTATTTCATATCAGCGATACACAGAATCTGATAATAAAAAAATATCTGCTGTAAACATTATTCAACATTTTTTTTTTAATGAAGTTGTAATCAGCAGTTGAGAAATGAGAAAATAATTTATTCATATGATGAAATGCCTGTGCATCATAAATTGTGAAAAGCACAATATTTTGGTTAAAAATTGCTGGTCAGTATATTGCATAAACTTAAGAACAAAAGAAGCAATATCCTCAAGGCTCAAAGAAATCAAAAAAAAGCAAACAACTGTAGATCAGTCATTAGAAGAAGCATACCAAATAACATAACAGCCACTACAATCATGGCCAATTATAAGATGTGAAAGATGAGGGACAGCCAATAACTCCCATATTGAACTTGTATGGCCAGCACTTGCAAGAACAAATTCCTCCAAACATTTGCTACAAGTAACAAGTATAAATCAGTTAGGAAAGCAAAACATGAGAAATGTTAAAAAATGTTCTTTGTTTTATAAAGTTTTATTTCTAATCTAAAATAGAAATTTATGCATAATAAGTTAAAGAAAAAATTGTTTCACCAAAACAATGTTATAAATATTATAAGAGAAGAATCTTGTTACTAGTAGCATAGTAAGCATTTATTATATCAGATGCAAAATGAGGGTTTCCATACAATCAACCAAAATATCCATGTACAACATATGGGCAAAACAAAGAGAAATTGTATAAATATAAGCATATTATCTATGTTTCTAGCATAATTCAAAAACTCGGACCTAACAAGACAAAATTTTGACTCAAACTTGAGATGATATCCATATACAAATACATATACATACATACATGCATACATACACATATATATAGATGTTTATGTATATGTATATATTTACATCACTAAATATCATAGTTTGCAAACTTAGACTCAGAGAATACTTGGCAAGCCAAAAAATTCGACTTGAAGAGTAGTTGACAAAAACTCAGCAAAACTAAGCACCTTAGCACCTTAAAACACACTTAATTTTGTGAAAATATATATATATATATTGAAAAAATATAAATTTTACACAAAAAATAGCTACAAAATGTATCAAATGATTGATGGGAATCAGGAAGGAACACTTCTATCAGGATCGAGGGGCAACACCACTCGACGTGTTCAACGGCAGTGCCTATTGGAAATTGTTGTCGTTGATGTCAAAGGTGTTCAAAGACCAAGATTGGAGGTGCAAGAAAATAAAATAAAATACATTATTGCTAAGGGCCGACCCCTAGACTCTAGGCGCCCTCATTAAAATAAATAAAAAATTGTAAATTAATTTTTATGAAGAGGGCCAACTCTCTCAAGAGGTGTGCCCCATTTTTGGGGGTTTATTTTTGAAAATAAAAATAAATTAAATTAAGTATAGGGGCCAACCCCTATTGAAGCGCTCAAGGTAGAGATGAAAGGGTGCATTTAAAGGAGTTGCATCCATTTGCAAGGTATGTGTTGCTTCATGAAGTCATCCCCTCGGAGAAAATATTTAAGGAGATTGTGGAGTTCATTTGAAGGCAAGCTGTAATGTCCCCATTTTAGGGTTTCCTTTTTCGACAGTTGGTGCTATCTTTTGGAATCTATGTTTGCATATTCAAAGGAGTATATTGATATTACTAGTGAACTTTTTTGGGTTTTTTTAGGTTTTTTCTAAGCCTTGATGGGCAAAATTGATATTTTTAGCAATTCCTATTTTTAGTAACTGTAATGTCCCCTTTTCCTAGGCAGTAGTTAGATGCAATGGTTAGTCTACCAACTGGTCCCCATAGGCTAACAGGTTGTTTAGGGAAAACCTTTGAGGGTGATCTATGGCTCTTCAACAAACTCTTTGGTGCTTATTTCAGTACTCTTCAACTTAGTGTCCCAATTTATTTGTGGTGTACCTTCTGGAGGCCATTCTGAACACTTTGACCCACACTATTTTTACTAAGTCACTTGGATGTGTTGCTCATACTTACTATTTATAGTAAGTCATGGTTTGGTCAACTAGTGTAGTTTCTATATTTGGCATGATGGCATAATTATATCCTGGACTTATATTGGTTAATATTGGTATTTGGTCCTATGCATTTAATATTAGTATCTTCGAATAAATTAAAAGGGACTTTATATTTAAAAGGATATAGGTGATTTTTAAAGTGCACTTTATAATATAAAGTTAAGTGCCAATTTAAAAGGGAGATATAAGTGACTTTAAAAGGGATGTTATATTATTAAGTTGTGCATCAAAATTAAAAGAATGAAAGGTGGGGAAATTAAAGAAAATGAAATTCAAATGCAAATTGGGCATGGAAAATATAAAAGGGCATTGAGAGCTCATTTGCACATTTATTATTATTATTCTTGTTTGCACAAAATTTGAGAAGAGCTTCAGCAAGGGTTTGTTGGTTGTGAAAACCATAGCTTCTTGAGGACGAAATCCCTCAAAGAGGACAATGTTTGGAGGTGTGGAAGATCACCCAAGAGCACTTGATCGGAGAATCTCATCCAGGGATTATTTTTGAGGTTCAACGATTTACAGAGAAGAATTCCATTTTCAGGGTTTGGTGGATTAACATAAAATTGGAAGATTTATTGTTTGAATTTGAAGGAAGTAATCCTTGTTGGTTTGGACATGAGGGTTTACTGGTGCCATAAATCTGATCGTGGGTTTCATTGGCAATAATATACTTGAGTTGCATTGTAGATTGAGGAGATATTTTGATAGCAGATTTGTGAAGGTATTTGCAGCATTCCAAAAACAGAACCATATTACATATTTGGTGACTCCTTTGCCGTCCATACACCTCCAGTAGAGCCATTCAGCTACAGCAAGGGTGTGGGCTTCTTCCTTGGAAAATCGCCTAGGGTTTCAGGCTGACATCACCTCCATTTGTGGCGCCTAGGGTTGCTACATGGTTGCATGCTAGTTTCAGGTTGGAAAAAAGAGGGTTTGATGTTTTATGAGCAAATTTGTCAGTGCTAGCTTGCTGGTTTGTTGTGATCAGACATGCAACTATCAATAACATTTTATGGATATGTCAAAAATAGATATGTAATGACATTTATGCATCTGGGTTGCTCTTAGTTCTAAGAAAAAATGTATATTTTTCATTGAGTTAAAATGTGGAATTTTCAGCCTTCTATATTTCTGATTATTGTATGTTTCCTGAGTTGATTAATCACTGCACATTCCTTTATTGCCTGCAGTTAATTTGTCTATTCAAAACTATTGCAAGTACATTTCGAAACTACATCGAAACACACAAAAGATTGTTCCAACCAAGGTGAGACATTATAATAACTTACTATTTTTAGTAAGTTTCAGTGCATCTCAGTTTGGGGCAATTTGGAGTTTGGACACACTATTTTTGGCAACTTGCTATTTTTCGTAAGTGCTATTTTGGGCACCTGATCTTGGTAGCAGTGTGGTGCAAAGTTTCTATTTTTGGCAATGGTGAGTTCTCTTGATGATCAGAATTAATATTTGTTTATTTGCCACTTAAGTTTATAAAGTTGTTATTTTAACTAAGTGATAAGGGGTGTGGATTATAAGAGGCACCCTTGGTCTAGTAAAGTAAAGTTGTTTTTAAAGAGGGTACAATGTTACCTCATGGGATGCCTAGAAAGAAGGTTATATTTCATATTTTAAGACTTAATATGTGCCTCAAAAGGTGGACACCCTTGGTGGGGAAATTTCATGTTAATTTTTAAAAGTTAAAGTTAATCTTTTGAGAGCAAGGAGGGGCGTGAGCTTTTGGAGGGACAAGGTGATTTAAAAAAAGAGTTGCCCTAATTCTCTCATCTTTCTCTATTTAATTCTTTTGGGAGCAACTTAAGGAGACTCTACTAGATTGTTTCCAGAATTCGTATATTGTTGGTTGAGGACGAAAACCCTCATCTCCAGCTGCTGGTTTCGGTGGTGAGAGATCCACCCTAGCTGGTTTGATGTTTTCACACAGGAAACACACTGATTTTCACAGAGTTTTGGAATTTCAAGGTTTCAAAAGAATGAAGATTTTTTAGGCAAACTGATTACTAAATTTTTTGAGTTTTTTGGAGTGGATTTTGCTTTGGTATTAGCATGGTCTTTTAAGTAGATTGCAGGAGCCTTTGGGTCTGGTTGTACCATTTGTGAATTGGAGCAATGCCCTAGCTAGGTGTTCATCATATTTTGTGAGATTTTTGGTGATTAGTCTCTTGAAATTCATCATATCAGACCTGGAGATATTCATTGGGATTCGGCAATCAAGCTTGGAGGCATTTTAAGCCTATGTTGTCAGTGGCACAAAATTAAAAGCAGGTTATATCACTTTGCAGGATGCCTAGAAATGGATGTGAATTTTCCCAGATCAAAGTGCTTGGGTTTTAGGGGCGATTTCATCACAATAGGTGTGCGCCAAGGCTTGGTATATCAGTTTCAAGTTGTTTTGGCATGGTTTCAACACAGTTTGAAGAAGTTAAGGAAACTTGTACCCAGCCACCTCTGCCTCCAGCACCCAAGTTTATGGTCTGTGCATACTGTAATCATTTTGCAGCCCTTCTCTTTCATTTCTCTTCCATGGTTGAGGTGATTAATGCGGCTGGTATTGAGGATGACTAAGATATAGACCTGCCTACATCAGCCCAGCACATAGTAGCATGTTATGATGTGGTATCTGGAAGAGTTTGAATGTTTTTTTACAGTGAATTCATTACAATAGGTTTGGAGTGGACTTTCAATATAATTTCTTGGAGGTACTTCTCTTTTATTATAAACATAATCTATTGGTTGTTATATTGAATGTTATTAGAGTAATTTTGGACATCTCATATTCATGTAATCAGCATTGGAAATGAATGTAATTGGATTCTTCAAAAAGTAGTAGTTGAGTTTATTTATGATAGTCTCCATTATCTATGTTCATTGATATGCATATCATATGTTCTTGTTGACTTATCTTTGGAATCAAGTTGTAAAGTCAAACAAAAACAAATTAGGGGTGAACATTATAGTGGTATCAAAGCTCAAAACATTCCTATCAACCAGTGGGTAATGAATTTCTATGAGCACTAGTGATAGAGAGAGAAGAGATCTTGAAAGGTTAAGAAAACGTGAGGAGGATTTGTGGGAGCATTGGCCTTCAAAGAGGGAAAAATAACACTGTAAAACTCACTCAGTAGGATCAGCAAGTGCAGAAAATATGGGTGATAGGGGTCAAGGAGCAAATAGAGAAAATGTTGAACAAGATCGGATAATGCTTCTCTTGGATGTTGTGGTTAGGGGACACCAGGAAACCAATCAGCGGCTCGCATAGTTGGTTGAGGGGTTTGTTGTACCCCAAATTAAAAATTTTGCTACACTTAGGCATTTTGAAGAAATGGTAAAATTCTTGTAAAAAAAACTAACAAAAAGGTCGAAATGGGATTTTGCATGTCATGCATGTGGGTCAAAAACTCAAAATTTTCAAAATCTGAGGATCTGGGTCTGCTCAAAGCGAAGTTTTCTACAAAACCCAAATCTCAATTTTTTGGTCTTAAATTTTAGGAAATTTTCTAAAAATAGACTTTTTATGGGTTAATATGGGATTCTTCTCAAATGGATGCTAGCAAAATCTTCTAAAAATAGAAAGTCTGACTCTAGGGGTTCAAACCCGATTTTGATTGGCTTTAAAATACTTCCTCATTAGGCCGATGCGGTAATTGTCATGTAGAAACCCACTTCTAAGTGATCTCGGAAGCTGTCATGTTTTGCTTTTTGGCGTTTTTGGTTTTTTTGTGTTTTTTTTTTTTTTTGCATAAAGATGAATAATGCGATTTTTAAAGAAATTGCTTTAAAAATAAATAATGAATACTACAAGCTAAAGATTGACAAATTTGGATCTCAGATCGATAGCAAATATTTTATTTATGCTTATCCAGAGTTTACAAACTAAAACCCTAACATGCAAATAGAAAACAAGCTGATTTGTTTTATTTGAAAACCTGATTTGCAGCCGCCTGGAAGTGATCATTTGTATGGCTTGACCCAGACATTCATTTCTCCCTGCGCCAGAAGACTTCAGAAGATTCCAGAAGGTATGGCATCCCTTTTTGTGAAGTCACACTGCCAAAAGAAGAGGCCATTTGCTCTAGGAAGATACACGCCTTTTTTCAGCTCTCTGTGGTTTGTACGGCCCAGCAACAAATGGTACGGATCTGTACAGCAGCAACATATCTGGTACAGCCCTTGTAATAAATGCTCTGATCTTGGAAAGTGGGCGCCTAACACAAAGAATCCCTCCTGGTATAATACCAACCCAAAATACTGAAGATATTTCAAAGAATGAAGCACTATGATAACCTCTAGATGAAGCTATCTCTCTGACTGGCAATAAATCAGCTGATATTTCACAGCCTCTGAATTGCACACACTGAAGATTGCACGTTCTCCAATGCAAGTTGAAAACTGGAACCCTTGGCTCTGTTCTCAGAAGAAAGACTCAGCAAAAATTCGACTTCAATCATAACCAGCTCAAAACCCAATGAAAACCCTTATATCTCCTCAAAAGTTCGTCTTTTCTCAATTAGGCATCATTTAAATAAATTCGAACTTTTCTTTTTAATTTTTCAATAGTTTTCAATCTCACTTTTAATTATAAATTATAATTAAAAGTGGCCCCTTCAATGATGGTCGACCCCTTGAGACAATTCACTTAAGTTATAATATTAAAATATTATAATTTTATAATATAAGCTCCGAACAATTAATATTTAATTAATCAATTAAAATATTAATATCTCCCTCAAAATATGTTCGATTCACGAACCGTCTGAAGCTGGTGAATAAGTGAGTGATTCTGCACATGACCAAACCATACTGCTAAAAATAGCAGGGGTGCTCCGCTGAATGCCAAATACTGCTAAAAATAGCAAGTCAGGCAAAAGACATCCGAATGAGCCCGAACGAAAGCCAACTGGTAAAACTCTGACAACCGAAGCCAAGCCAAGCTCCATCAAGACCCTCTATCCATCCTATCAGCCTACGAGGGTCGCATAATAGGCTAATCATAAGCTCTAAGAGATGTCAACTGGAAGGGGACATGACATGTCAAAAGATCAGTTTTTCTCTAATGGGTCTATTCTACCTTTTCAAAAGCTAAAACAAGAGCTCTAAGGTCATTAATGGAGGTTGCTCGACTGCCAGGTGTCAAATTCAAGGTCTCGAGCACTGCACAGATCAAGAAATGGCAAAAGATACTCGAGGAACGAAGAACGGAGGGAGGTTGAAGAATCTTGAAAATTGAGAAAATTTGAGTAAGTCTGGAGATGTTAGGCACCCCTGCCCAATCAAGGCGCCTAGCCATCCATGCCTTAGAATATTTTTCAACCTCGACTGTCGAGCACAAAGCAGAGAACATGAGGAACGAGGGAGAAAGTTGAAAATTGCAAATAAAAAACTAACACTAGAGAGTAAAGGCGCCCCTGCTAGCCAAGGGCGCACAGCCTTTCAAGGTGTCAAATGATGGAATTAGGGTTTGTGTTTCTAAGGTGTCTTGCTCAGAATTCCTTCGGCTCCGCAGTGAATCCAACAGCAGGTCCATCGAATCAAGTATCAGCCGGAATCTCAGATCGAACAGAGGAATTTCATCAAGAAGCAAACTAGAAATTGTGAAAACATCAAAAAATATTCTATCTCCTGGATCTTTGGGTGCCCTAGCTAGCCAGGGGCGCCCATGGTTTTGATGGACCTAATTCGAAGATTAGCGTTTGCAAAGATGATCATTGTCTTCCAAATTTTGCAAGCTATCCAATGGATGTCTCAGCTCAATCATCAGATTCATCTGTCACCAATAGTTGCAAATCAAACAAAGGACAAAGCATGGAAGATCAAGTTTGAAGGTTGAAAATCAAGTAAAAATGGTTAAGTCTGGTGATCATGGGCGCCCCAGGTAGCCAGGGGCACCCAAGCTTTTGGGCATTCAGAAGTCAAAATTAGGGTTTGCTACCTCTAAGGAATTTTCTTCAGATTTGACCAGGCTTTCCAGTGGATCCATCAGTGAGTTCATCAGATTTGTCAAGCACCAGATATTGCAGATGGAACGGAGAGGTAAAATTGTGCAAAACGTAAAAGTCAAAGTGGAAAGTTGAAAATTTCATAAAAAATGACTAAGTCTGGGCAGTAAAGGCGCCCCAGGTAGCCAAGGGCGCCCAAACTTTTGAGACCTTAAAACTACTTTTCCTGGACAGTCACTTCCAAAAGACCCCCCTCAGAATTCTTCAAGCTATCCAACGAATCTGACTTCCAGTTTATCAAGCCAGTCAATTGTCCAGAAACGAGAATTCATCTAAAGATCAGAGAATATTAACAAATTGAAGAATATCAAAATTTGACTAACTCTACTAAGGATGGATGCCCCAAGTAGGCAGGGGTGCCCAAGATTTTGAGGCCTCAGATTCAGTTTTTCGAGGTTGTAGTCTCCAAAACAATCTTTCTAGATTCAATTGAGGTCTGCAACGAGACCATCAGCCAATTCACAAGATTCACCGAGCGCCCGGAATTGAGGATCAAATTGAGGTCAAAATCAAGCAAAAAGTTGAAAATTTTAAGAAAATGGCGCCCCAATTTTCATGCCTTAGTGAAATTTTCAAATTTTATCATGCAGCTTTTCGAACAACATCCACATTGAACGAACCTGCGCAAGATTGGCTTCAAAAGATTTAAAGTTGGAGAATAAAGCGTTTTATTTATCCTCAAAACCTATTTAAGACGTCTTTAGCATTCTTTATTCACAAATTTTTGCAGGTGGCGTCCAAAGCAAGAGAGGAAGAAACATAAAATTTTATTCATATCAAGATTTGGAGGCCAAAACGTGGTGCTTTTTGGAAGTTCTTCATATTTTCATGATTAGGTTGCTTAGAGGCTCACATTTTCATGATTCAAATTTCCAGGGAATCACTTTTCAGAAGGAAGTCATCTTTTTCAATTTTCATCAATCTAGGTCAGCTTGGTTTTTTATCTTCTTCAACATTGGAAAATTTTATATTTTTCTAGTATCAGTTATTTTCGTGCTTTTTCGAGAAACCCTCAGTTTTTCCAAAATCTGATCAACTAGGTCTCTTTGAAACATGATTCTACACAATACCCAACTCTCAACTTTTTTAGTAAAATCCTAAAATTTTAGGGTTTCTGCATTTTTCAATCAGCCATCAACATTTTCAAAATTGGACGATCTAGGTCTCTTCACAACAAGATTGTTCACAAAACCCATATCTCAGATTATTTTTGAAAAAATCTGCCTTTTAAAGAAAGAAAAAATCAGCAAGCTATTTTTAGCTTTTGTGCAGAACTTGTTCGAGCATAGTCGAGTTTACAATCAAAATTTGAATTTTTCAGTATGCAGTATTCTCCCATAGAATTCAGAACGAAACAACAAATGGGCAAGTTGTTTGCAACCTCAGGCCGGACGATGTTGAGAAGAGCTTTTCAATACCACCATGGACAGAAAACATCACCATCTCAGTCGAAGAACATGAAAAGGTGGTATGAGCAAAAGGACGAGTATTGGAAAAGAGTTGTACAGTATGCTTCTATAGAAAAATCAAGAGAAGTGTCAGAAGTATAAAAGTTGCAAAAGAAACGGAGGAATGTCAGAAGATGGTCAACACAAGGTTAAAAGGGTATGTTGAAGCAAGATGATATATTTATAAAAGGTCATCACGCCAATTGCAGAGCTGCCGAAATTAGCAAGATTTGATAAAGCAACTAAAGATGTCAAAGATTTTCTAAGTTCGATTGCAGAAGGCGAAGGAATCCTAAAAAAGAGGAATATTGTCTTAGATAGTATCAATGCTCCTAACAATGAGGCAGTTACCAGCTTTTTGGCGGATATACTTTCCCAAAATACCAATGGATGAGTTATCTTATCAGGACAAAAAAAATCTCCAAAGATAGATTTAAAGCAGCAGTTAACTCGATGCCTTTTCCAAGTTTTTTTGCTACTCTTGTCTCATGCTTATCTATTCCTTGTGAGAGAGAAAAGAATCAAGTTGTAATAGTTGGCACTTTCCCTGTTTTTTGCTTTCAATAGGTTGTTAGATAGTTATCTTGTTTTAGTTTTAGAAGTAAAGCTTGCATGTTGGCAAGTCTTGTTATAAAAGCAAGGAGATTTTAGGGTTCCCTACTCCTCACTTGTGTATAAATAAGGGCAGCCTTGCCCATTTTTCTTTAACTGTTACTGTGATAGCAAATTGTTGAGCCTACTTTGTCTGCAAGTTGTTATTCAGTGTTTGTTCACTTAATGTAAGAGCAAGCTTGCATGCCCGCCTTTTAGCTGCAAGTTATTGTTCAGTTTATGTGTAATTTGTGTTAAGTGTATTCTAGTTTGATCGCAAAACTGTAAGCTTGTTATTGCTACAAATCTGTTGTCCCAGAAGTGCAATCATTCTTATTTGAATTTGAGAAAAGAAATCTTATGCCTACTTTGTCACTTTGATCTACTGTGTCAGGTTTTCGTTTTACGTGTTATTCTTATATAATCTTTATTTCAGCTTGCATCAAAAAGTACAATGAGTCTTTAGGTGTATGTTGGAAGAGAGTTTGTTTAAGTATCTATGTCAAGATCATTCCTTGTTTACTTTTAACTCTCAAGCTCTGAGTTTACTTGAGTTGTTAAAAGTGTTATTAGAGTAGGCTTAGTCATAATTAAAAATCAAAAAGAGAAAATCTCAGCTACGGTGCCAGAGTTTTATAACCTTGTGCTCTTAACTAAGAACCAAAAAGATTGGCAAATAATTTAGTTCACTTTCTTTAAGCATCATCAGCAAAGAGGGAGCTTCCCCTCCTAATTCGAAGAGCAATTTATCTGTGCATACCTGTCTGTTTCTAATTCGCATTCCAGAGGTGCAAATTGAAACACCAACAGGGTTGAATCGCTTGGGAGTCAACAACGGAAGCAACGGAGGCAATAATGGACAGGGAAATGATTTGAATCAGTGTGAAGCAACAAATCAGCACCATAGGGCAGCCATGGCTAGACCTCTCATGCTTGCTTTCCCACCTAGAGTGGAACCACAACCCAATCAGGTGCTCACACTGATTGAAATGCAAGATCAATTTAGTGTAGGCCCAGGATTTCAGCATGACATATCTCTTCAAGATTTTATGGATCTCAAGATGAGGCACATGCCCAATAGGGGTCATAGAGAGCATCATAATGACTTGCGGAGGAAAGTTGGAAAACTTAGCCTTCCTTATTTTGACGGATCCAATAAGACTTTTGCGAGAGCATGGGTCCAAAAGGTGGACACATACTTCAACCTAAAACCCATACCTAAAGAAGAATCCATAAAATATGCTTCCATACACCTAGACGGAGTTTCACATGAGTTGTGGCATCATGGGATGATTACAATGGGGCATGCACAGATCACATCTAATGCAAAGTTTAAAGACTCATAAAGAGATTTGATAAAAAGGATCCAGAACTTCATTTTAAAGAGTAGGCTCATTTGAAACAATATGGTTCAGTCGATGCTTATGCTGCTGATTTTCAAAGGTTGTCGGTTTTGGTGATAGATATATCCAAGAGGAGGCTAATTGTTCTCTTTATAGATGGGTTATCTAATCCCCTGAGGGGATGGATTAAAGCATTTATCCCACCTACTCTACAAGAGGCCATCAAGAAAGCTAGAGACATGGAGTCTTCCACCTCTAAGAACAGATTTCCACCTAAGACCTTCCAACATGATAGAGACAAGAGGCATGATAATAAGGAGAACATTCAACCCAAAGAAACACCTTCAAAGATGGTGGATGAAGACTACAGAAAGGAGCTAAGGAAGAAGAACCTTTGTTTAACATGCAAAGAACCATGCGCCCCAGGACATAAGTGTTTGGAAAAGGGTAAGAATCGTCAATTGGAAGCATATTCAGCTGATGGATCAGAACCAGAAAATTCAGACCAGCAATCTCAAAAAGAGGAAAGTGAAGAAGAGGGTTCAGAAGAATAGTCTGAGGAAGTGAAGGAAAGCAATGGCACATTAGCCAAGCTCTCTAGTCTTCAGAGAAGTGATTCATTCAAACTTAGAGGTTTGTTAAAAGGGCAGCAAATTGTTGCTCTTCTTGATACAGGTGCTACGCATAACTTCATTGATGAAGACATTACATGGCACAACGAGGGCTCAAAACTAAGAAATTTGGAGGTTTCAGAGTCGTGGTTGCTAACGGTCACATAATGTCTTGTGTAAGAAAGATTACACAATTGAGAATCATATTGAACCACTATGAAGTCAATGACGATTTTTATGTTATAAATACAAGAGGCACAAATGTTGTTTTGGGTATGCAGTGGCTTCGTTCCGTAGGAGAGACCACCTTGAACTTAAAATCCATGGAGCTGAAATTTCAAGATGATGATAGGAAAGTGGTGTTGAGAGGAATGCCCAAAGAGGGATCCAAGACTGTCACATGCAAGATAATGCAGGGAGCATCCAATCATAATCAAGGAATAAGGCCCAAGCAAGAAGGTGAAAACAATTTCCAAACTTACGATAACCCCCTATTTGATATGGAAGTAGAGCTATCATTTTCTAATCCTTTATTTAAGATGCATGAAGAAAATGTGATAGAGGAACATTTATCTTGCATTGATTCAATTCATATAGTGGTTCATGTTGGGTTGGACCATTATGGTCTGGGAGTTAGCCTTGTGGATTCATTGCAAGGAGAAGAGTACCACGCTAATTTAGGTGATGGTGGAGTGGTGAGCCCATGTGTGGAGACTTCAAATCTTATCAAATTTTTGTTTGATTTGGCTCACAAGTTGATGAATCGTGTGCAGCCCCGACATGGTGGAGCCACTTTAGGGGATATTTTCCTTGCCCAAGATCATAGGCTTGGATGGATGTAATATCTCCATTTTCCGGCTCGCCAAACTAACAATAATTTTTTTAATTTTTTTAATTATTTATATTGCCTAGCAAAAAGTATATTTAAAAAAAGTAATATTAAATAATTAGATTACAGGTTCTTATAAAGTGACGGGCAAGAATTATTTAAAGGATATTTTATAAAGTCACTTTATAATAAAGTGTTAATATGTTTTGGCAGGAAATTTAAAAGGGGATTCCCGACTGGTTATAAAAAGGGATGTGAGCTCATTTCTTCATTATGCTGGATTATCATTTTATTTGGGTTTGTATTCTAGTGGAGCTCTTTGGAGTCTGAAACCCTAGGTGGGAATTCCTATGGGTTCCAATTTCAGTGGTGAAAAATTCCTCCCTAGCTAGTGATTGGCGAATTCATTCAAGATTTGCATTTGTGCTTCAATGGTTGGTTGATCGAATTGAGGAAATTTGTGAAGTTTCCTCCAGAAACAAATTTCAAGGTTTGTTGAAGATTGTTTGCAAAGACTTCAGTAACGAATATTAGGTTATCTGCAGGTGGACATTTCGGGTGACATTTTATATACATATGAATGCTGATATACAAGTTTATATCCCTATTCCTCTTCCAGCAATAACATTAAAGGCATGAAAGGGACTTCAACTATACAGGATATATAATGCTTTTACTTGTAGCAACAGCAAAGGTATATATCCATATTCTTCTTTCTAGTGCTCTTCAATTGGTATCGGAGCGGGTTCCTTCGAAGATAGTCTAACCGCAAGAAGGAAGATCTAAAAGAGCACATATGGTCAGGCAAGAAGGATATGGATTCTCATTAAACAGTGCACCATTGTTTGATGGAACAAATTATGCCTTTTGGAGCACATGGAAACCTAATTAAATGCTCTAGGGTATGATATTTGGCAATCAATTGAAAATGGCTACAATGCCCCTGCGACTCCCCCAACGGATTAGGCAAGAATGAGGGAAAGTGAAAACAATGCAAAAGACAAGAATGTGATTTTGTGTGGGTTATCCGAATAAGAATTTGTGAAAATTATGCATTGCAAATCAGCTAAGTACATGTGGGATAAGTTGAATATCTATGAAGGAGATGATAAAGTAAAGAAGGCAAAGCTTCAAACTCATAGGAGACAATTCGAAAGTCTTAAGATGAAAGAAGAAGAGACATAGCCTCCTATTTGCTTCATGTTGATGAGATCGTGAACATAATAAGAGGTCTTGGTGAAAAGGTTGAAGAAGTCATGATTGTACAAAACATATTAAGGTCTTTAACTTTAAGATTTGATTCCAAAGTTTCGACGATTGAAGAAATGAGAGATCTAGACAAATTAACAAAGGACACGTTGCAAGGGATTCTTACTGCCTATGAAATGAGGATTGAAGACAAGCCATCAAAAAGGGAGGCAACCTTCAAAACGTCAAGGAAGGAAAAGAATAAAATATATGAACCGAGTGATATCTCAAGCAATGAAATGGATGAAGAAGAAGCTCACTTCATGGGAAAGCTAAAGAAAGGATCCAAGAAATATCAAGATAAGTTACCATTTAAATGTTTTAATTGTGGTAGAATAGGTCATTTTGCTTCTAAGTGTCTGCAAGGTAAGAGTGAAAGCAGCGATAATGAAGAGGATCACTACATGAAGAAAGGAAGAAGATATCAACAAAAGAAGGGCTACAAAACAAGGTCAATATGAAAAGAAGAAGGATTTTTGTAAGTACAAAAAGACTCTTTATTCAAGGAAAGATAATAGCTCATCAGAGGAAAGCGACAAAGAAATTTCAAACAGTGATAAAGAAGAATGTTGGTATGTGGAGCCAAAATCATGCTCTGGGTTAATATTTTAGCGACTTTAGCAGTCGCGGTTTCCCCCCAAATTAATTAATAGGGGAATGTGAAATGCCCCACCCCAGGTGGACACTTGCAAACTAAAATTTCTGCCTTGTTTGAATATTTGATTTTCAAAATATTTGGGGTTTGTTTTTCAAATGACAATCTGCCAAGAGATTTAAGAAATGCAAATACATATACAAATTGGAAAGTATAGAAAAGCTTAAATATGAGGCATCAATCTCAAATCTGATTAAACATAGTTTGCAAATACAATATATTCATCTTCAAATCAAATTATGAAGGTGCATCACAATAACCCATAAACCTTCAATACAAATTTATCTTTGTATTCCTATTATATTAAACTCACACCCAGAATATTGAAGATAGTAAGTGCAGATCTGAAAACTATAATAACAGTAAATCTGGAAATGATAATCAGCGTCTGGAAAACCCTAGAATTGAACGCCTAGCACAATATCAAAGTTTCTCCACCTCCATTAATCTACAGTTTGATGTCATTGAACCAGCCGCCCAATGTAGTGATGGAAAGAAGCTTTGAATTTGGCATTACTGCCTCAAGTTCACACGTCCAGTAAAGAATGGAATGTACAGCCAGCATAGATGGAAGGTACTGCTTCCAATAAACCCCACATGGCTGTATAAAGAAGTGTAAACAGCAATGAAAGCCTCAGCATAGTTATTCTTTGAATATTCTGATGTTTGCTCTTCAAACCCTCTAAATTCCTCTTGAGATAAATCACCACATATGTGCATAATATGACTCCCACGTGCCAAAGAGAGAATGCATAACTCAGCAATAAAGATATTCCATAATGATTGTCTTCAACCTTCTAATCAAACCCTTGTAAGTTCTGAATTTTTCTCCAATGAGGCACAATGTGACTTCAAAAGCAACACCACCTGATGTATTCAGCCTTCAAATGATCTTTCACACCCTCAGGTAGCAAAATCAAAGAGATGCTACGCTCTCCAATACCCAAATTGCAGAAAAAACCTTGGTTCTTCCTTCTCCAAAGCAAGAGCTTTCAAAAAATTGAAGTGTAGAATAGATAATAGATAACCAATTTGTTTTTTGATGAATGCTTTTATATCTCCTAAAGATGGCACGACCTCCAAGAGCTTTTAATCATTAAAAATAATGTATTTTATTTGCTTTTGTTGTGACTTTATAACATCTCATTAAAAGGGCGCTCACCTCAAGTCACTTTATAAATTAACTAAGTTTCATTAATGACCCCTTTATTATAAAGTCAACTTAAGTCATTATAATATGCACTTTAATATTTTGACTTTATAATATTAAATACTCCTTTAATATAAAGTCAATTAAACATTTAATGATGTGCACTTTTAATAATTAATTATTATTAAAGCATTACTTTAATAATAATTAAAACTCCATAACTCCAATAATAAATCTCATAAATCAATTCCGTCTGCGCCAGGAGGTAGCCCACTAAACTCACTGCTCACCAGGGTGCCTTACTAAAAATAGTAAGGTTGGCCTCTATCATCCAACCAACTTACTATAAATAGTAAGTGTATACAAATGAAACCAGAAACCCCTGAATAACATCCTGTCTGAATAAGCCAAGGATCTGGAGATGCCAAACACTACAAACTGCCAACTAAGATACCAGATATCTCCACAACAAGGCCCTCAAATCACCATTATTAGCCTACGAAGGTCCAAAGATAGGCTAAACCTCCAACTCTGATGCTTGCTCAAAAAGGGGACATTTGAAATATTCCGAGCCAAATTTTTTTACTTTTTCAAATTGCAGATTACAAACCAATGCACCCGTTAAGGTTAGCAGCTAAACCAAAACGTGCTGAAGCAACTCTAACCAGAATGTACACCAGGATCCCGATGTGGGCAAGGTGTGAGTATTGGTCAGAGGATCTAAATCAAAATGCTTATGCAAGAACTCTAACCAAGAATGGCGCCGATGATGGCGAGCATATGGTCAGAGGATCCCTGAATCTAATGTACTGAAAGCACACTCGACACCAAGTATGTGCTACTCACTCCAATACGGAAATGAGGCGACCATATGGCGGAGATAACAGAAATTACAATGCTTGAAAGAAATAACTATAATGCTGAAAGTACTCGACACCCAGAATGTGCTTTCTAACCCAGAGTGGGTAAGGAGCTACCATAGGGCGGAGATAAAGAAATACAATTGCAATTACAAAATGTAAATATGAGCATTACAAAACATGATTAAGCAAGATGAAAGAACTGCTGTCAGTACTACTGTCAGCTTACAAAATGATAGAGAATTCGCTTGCCAAGAGCATAGGAATTTGAAAGATTAGCATTACATCATATAAGAACTCTCTGTGGCTTGATTAGAGATGCCAGTTCAATAAATCTCTCAATGATCAAATAATAATTCTGTTTTTCCACAAATCTGCACTTTTAAATTAAAAACCAGCAACCTAGGAATTCACTCATATGCTCATATCTCTCTCATTTCTCACCCAAATGATCTCAAATCTAATGCAATAGACCCTCAAAATGATGGCGCCTAACTTAGTAATAAGAAATGGCATCTAAAAATGGTTATTAATTAATGACACGGATCCCGAGGCACTCCAGAAAGTGCGCCCTACAAGGAATGACGGATTTGCTTTATAAAATCATACGCTTCATATTAAAATCTGCAAATATTCATGAAGGGTCGCTTCCAACAGAGAAAACCAATGAGACAATACCCAGAACGACTCTTTGTGTATTTTATGACTTATGATTAAAAACATCAATCTGCTACAATGAATGTGCAACTCCAGAAAACCACTAATATGCATAAAACTGATTTACATATCCTCACAAAGACTAAAAATGCAGAAATCTCACAATAAAACATTCAAACTACACTATCTCACCACTAGTCGCTATCTTTCAAGCGAGAAGCAATGCCCAAGCTAGGAGGCCTTCATTCCTCGAAGCAATCCCAAAGCCAATCCGGCAGCATAACATTCCTGTAGATAAAAGATGCCCAAATGATGATCAAAGTCTTCCTTTTATAATTTCTCGTTGACTTCTCGAAACCCTAAACTCCTCTTCAAGTCAAAAACCCTAATCTCTTGCAAAGATGGCGTCCATTTCCTTCAAGCTCAATATTGACTTTTTAAATAAAATCAATACTTTAATAAATGCGTCCACTTTATAGCTTGATTTGACTTTGGGTAAAATATAAAATATAAAATAATCTTTAATGAAGGCGCCACCCTCAAAAAGACCACTTTTCAAAACAACATAAAGTCAATAGACTAGGCCAAGGGGTCAACGTTAAAATATAACATTAAAACGTGACTTTTAATTAAATAGCTCAACTTATCTCTCCAATTGTGCCCCGAAGCCATAAATGAGCAAGCCAACTGATCAAACTGAAGTAGGAAGTCAACCATGCTGAACCCAATTGTAAAACTGCCAAAAATAGAATTTACTAAAAATAGTAAATTCCAGAAAATGCTCAGAATGCCGAAATGAACATACCACTGCGAAGCTCTCTGAAAACCCAGAAAGAATCCGCCATTGAATCCACCAACTCCGAGCAAAGACATCCTTAAAAATAGGAAACCCTAATTTTACCCTTCGAGTAGCCTACGGGTCTCCGGAATAGGCCAACGGTCACTGGAAAGATCATGCTCGAGAAGGGGACAAATGAAACCAGAAACCCCTAAATAACATCCTGTCTGAATAAGCCAAGGATCTGGAGATGCCAAACACTACAAACTGCCAACTAAGATACCAGATATCTCCACAACAAGGCCCTCTAATCACCATTATTAGCCTACGAAGGTCCAAAGATAGGCTAAACCTCCAACTCTGATGCTTGCTCAAAAAAGGGACATTACAGAATGCAAGGAGCAAAGCCCCTCTTGAGCGGTTCGAAGGGCCCACCCCACAGCAAGGGTCTGAGTGCAGAGCACACGGTGGGGGTCTAGGGGCAACATCCCCAACAGGGGCTTCTAGGGACAACACCCCCAACCAGGGGCTCGAAGGCTGTCACATCCCTTACATTAAGACTATATATTTGGTTATGTATTTCAAATGCAATGTTTGTTACAAATAACTACTTTCATGTGATTATGACATTGAGAATGCAATAGTTGTTCTTTCTATCGTAACTGTAATGTTAACGAACTCTTTATTTAGCAAGTGAATTTATTGTTCACGTGAAGTTGAATGAGAACATGAGATGAAATTTAAATGCATATTATTTAGCCGTTGAGAATGATCTAACCATAATCCTTGTCAGTGGATGCAGGATTGCCGACGCCACAAGAGAAAGGGAAATATCATCAGGGAGAGGACATGTTTAACAATGGATCAATTTTATCATCTTCCTCGACTCGGTGTATGATAAGTATCTAAGTCGTAACCTGGCCAAAAGTAATCAAATATAATTAACGTTATACAAGTCAATTTTATATATATATATATATATATATATATCATTAATCACCTTTTAAGGAGCTTTCAAAAGGTTTATGAATATTAAATTAAAATAATATATAAAAATAAAATATTAAATAATAATACTCTTGAGGGATTGGGTTAAACAATTATTGCCGTGCTTGAATAATTTATGTAATGGCTAATTAATATAAAATTAATAATAATAGATGAAGTCTAAGGCTATCGATCTAATATGAAAATATTGGAAATGGCTTTGGAACCGAAAATTAAATGAAAGATGGAGCCATCGCTGGATCCCGTAGAATTTCTGCCATCTTCCATTGCACCTCTTGATTGAAACAACCAAGAATGGAAGACAAGTGGGCGCAGGAATCATGCAATCGGGAAAACGAAGGTATCAAGAGCTTTCTTTTATCGGGAGTTTCTCTCTCTGTTTTTGGGGAAAAAAAACTCGTCATTTCCTGAAACCCATCGGCTTTCTTAGGGAACGATAGTCGTTCATTTCGGAAAAAAAAAAAATAGTTTCCAAGGCGAATGCTACTCACTTTGAGCTCGCATCATCTTTCCGTCTCTTCCATTTTTGTTAGTGAGCTCATCTGCAAGCAAATTCTCGTTAGTCTTCAGTAGAAGTTCAACGTGGTTGTCTGGTATCAAATCGTGCCTTCAATCTTTCGAGTGATGGAAGCTAGATCTTGATTCCACCGACATCAAATCTTTTGACTGGTAATCTCGGTTGCTTTGTAGCTAAACTTGTCTTTTAGAGGTGAGGAATCTGGAACTTCTCGAATATTAGAATCTTCAATTCAGGCAGGTAGTACGTATATTTGTTCAATGTTTTGCAACAACGCTACCTTCTTGTGAACATCCTCTGTATAGAAAAATAAATTCAATAATCTACCTCCTTTTCCTGTAAGATAAGAGAAAATGAGAATGTTAACATCGTTAGAGAATGGTTTGAAAAAGGGACTCTTTAAAACGAAAACCCAAACCTTACTCTATCCTTGCAACTGAATATATTTCTGTCTTGTAATGCTTCTGAATCTGGAATTTAAATGAGCTACTGGAAATTACTTGAGAGACTTGCTCTGATAGATTAAGCTGAATATTCAATTTATCTTCTCTCTAAACTAGAAGCTGGTCCAGAATAGATCCTTGTTTTCCGAGTCTTTAAAGGGATAAATATATGTTTATATATATATATATGTGGGTCTTGAAAATTCGCAGTGCCGTATGAATCTCTTCCCTTATGATATTACCTTATGATTAAGATATAACCCTGAGATCAGAGGTAATGATAATCAAATCTGATATTGAGAATTGGATCGAGAACTGTGATCAACCAGAGCAGAGATTAGATTAAGTGTTTCTCCCTTGAAGCAAAACATGTACGTTGAAGACTTCTTGAAAGGAAAATCTGGTCTGAGTCTTTTTAACCCTTCCTCATCTCCATAAATCTGAAGTATCTTTACCTGAATGGAAACTTTTGTTGCAAGATTCATGCATCATTCTCTCATATTGTTTTCATCTTGAGTATGACCGGATTTGATAGCGATCTGATGTATATAAGTCTTGAAGAATCTCAAGATTCGATTCTTGCTCGATGGAAGATTTATCCTGTTATTCTTGTGAATCTGTTGCCCTGCTTGAAGTTCTTCTTCTATCATCATTCTGATTTGAACTGGAGTCTGTGAATGCATCTTCTTTGGGGTATTATCAGCTAATGATTTAGCCATAGTTCCTTTCACTCAGTTCTGAAATTACTAATGGAACCCATGCCTCCCCTTTTCTTTTGAAACCATTAACTTAATGAAACCTTCTTGAAGGTCAAGGTTCGTCTCTTCCTCTTTAAGTATTAAATAACCAAATGTCTATAAAGATAAGTTAGGCAGTGAGCCAAGATTCTATTATTATGTTTGATTAAAATTGTTGAACCCTGAACCAAGAAGGAAGAATTGAATACATGACATTGAATATAAAACTCTAAGGTTAAGGTTTAACCACAATCTAAGAGAAAAGATTCTGAATCAAGTTATGACTTACTTTAGCTATGAGACTGAGGGTATCTCCTTCCCAACGAATATTAAGATGTTCAGCTATTCTTGTTTGTAAAAGCAGTTGCTACCAAAGAAGTTTATGAAAACAATTTAGTCTTCTGAAAAGATCCTTAACAATTTATTGCGATGTTAAATCCTACAATTAAGATATAACCTCGAGCCAAGAAGAAATGATAATCAAACTTGCTAATGTAGAATTAGACCTTGATCTAAGTATTATCATGTCGAGCAAGGGTGAGAGTGCTGACGGCACAGGAGTGCCAGAGATATGGGCATAGAAGTGCCAGCGTTATTAAAATCCTTGGCCAAGGTACGATGCTAGATGCAACATCTGTCAGCTATCAAGTACCGGATATACCACTTATCAGAGTGACCTTTCTAGTTGGGAGGTACCCTTAGTAAGGTCGATCAGGAGGTATAGGTCCTTGACACCAAGCTCAGAGGCATGATGATGATTTGATCCTTGTTGACTACCCTCGTGAAGGGCGGGTTCTTCAGTTGAAGAAACTCGGGAGACCAGTAGGTCTTGGTTGGGCGGCAAAGCCCCTGATGATAATTCTCTTTCCCTCATTGCTAAGAAGCCGATTATAACAGCAAAACGATGATGTCAAATGTATTTCTTCCTCACTCGTAAACCAGGTACATGCAATGCTATTTTAAGTTTACTTTTATTTATGCAATGAATGATATTCTTATATGTTAAATATACGTTGTAAGAATCTACAGATAATTAGTTAGATTGATACTTGTATCCTTCAGCTGAAATGAAAGATCTGAAATTAGTTAATGAATAAAGAGAAGTTATTTCCTTTTCTTAGTTTATAAACTGGTTAAATGGGAACTCTAGTTTGACAGTTATTTAGTTTTGATCTTCCGTGAAACAGTTGTTGGAACAGTTAGATGTTACTTTTCAGCTGAAACTGAAAACGTAGAAGTTAGTTGGAAATTTAAAATGAACAGTTGAAACGTTTCTGAAACCCTAGAATGAAAACAAGTTAGTTGTTCTTTGGCTGAAACCGATAGATGGTTGAATTTTTAAAACCGTAGTTTGGATAGGTTGTTACAAAGGCAGCACCCTCGAAACAAAAATTGCTTAATTTTTAATAAAAGAATTTGTAAATAATTCAGTTGAAAAATCCGTTTGTATTAACCCAGAAATGTTAACAGTTTCTTGCTTCAGAGGTGAAGAGTAGCGTGTGAAGTTTGAACAGCAAGCAGCAATGTATTGATGGAAAATGCAAGTCATGTGGTTTGGAATTAACAAGCAGCAACATGCACACAAAGGCAGAGTGTGGGCATTTTTATGTGTACATATAGTTGTGATATTGTTGCAGGTCAATGTAATATTGTTCTTTGTGTTTCTGCTAGAAATTAATAAATTTGGACTGTTATTTGTGGATGTACCAATTGGGTGAACCACGTTAAAAAAAATGTATATTTGTTTAATTCGTTCAATTCTTTAATTTTGTTATCTGCATTGGTTAATTGATTAATTTATTACTCCATCTTGCCTAAAATTCCCAACAAACAAATACTCTTCATGGCATTGGCAGCAAAGGATGATAGAGACAAAAAGAAGGAAGAAAAAGATTTAAAAGAAGTGCATAGCAAAGACCAAGGAGAAGTGGATCTTAAGGAGGAACTCCATTATGCCTACAGAGAGATCAAGAAGCTTAAGAAAATAAATTCAAGACAAGGACTACAAATTCAAGAGGACAATGGCTCAATTAAATAAAAACTTGAAGAATAATAAGAGTTTGAAAATTTTGGATGACATCATCAAATCTCAAAAGCCTGCGTTCAATAGGAGTGGTATTGGCTATGAAGGACAAAATTCTAAATCATCGAAAAAATCAAATGAAGAGAAGTATGTTGATGTCCTTAAAAGTCCCATCAAAGATAAAATCAACAAAAAGGAGAAGCGGAAGCCAAGCATACCTTCAAAAGCTAAGAATGACATGGTCAAGAAGCCCTTTTCATCAAGGAAAACTCATACGCCCAAGTTCCATCATTCCTTCTTTGGTTTTTTTTTTTGTTCAATCAATTTGGTCATAAGGCAATAGATTGTAGAATGCATCCACAAAATAACTTCAGGCATAAAGCAATGGATTACGAAACATGGAACAAGAATAGAAGTTATGGGTTCACAAACAGAAAACTTTAACTCTTTTGCTCCTCTTATGGATTACAACACCATATGTTACAAGTGCAACAATTTTGGGCATACAACAAAATTTTGTAGAAGTGGCCTTGTAGAACCTTCCAAGTAAAGTAAGAAAGAAGAAATAGCAATCAAGCAAATAGAGGAAAATTCAAAAATATGGAGAAAGAAGAAGGAAGAAGAAAAGAAAGAAAAATCATGCTTGTTCAAACAGCCCTACATGCACAAAACGAAGGACATCAATGGTATATTGATAGCAGTTGTTCAAAGCACATGACAGGTGATAAGAGTAAATTTCATACTTTCAAACAAGTGAATGGTGGATCAATGAAGTTTGGAGATAATGTCTTTGCAAAGATATCAAGTAAAGGCACTCTTAGCATTGGTAATGATAAAACAAAAATCGAGAATGTGTTATATGTTGAGGGGCTAAGACATAATCTTCTAAGTGTAAGCCAAATGTGTGATCAAGGGCACACTCTTACATTTCATGCAAAAGGATGTGAAATTGGCAAAGCAAGGAAGCAAGTGGTAGAAGCCAAAGGAGCAGCCAATAATCTATGTTCTTAGTGAGATTGGAGGAGAAAGATGTTGTATGAGCCAAGAAGATGAAAGCTAGTTATGGCACAGAAGAATGGGGCACATAAACTTTGACAATCTTGTAAAGATTAGCCGTAAGGAAGCTATGAGAGACATGCCAAAGATTTCCAAGCCTTCAAATATCACTTGTAAGTAATGTCAACTTGGGAAGCAAACTAGAGTGAGTTTTAAATCAAAGGAACACTCTACATTGATACCTTTGGAGCTTATACATACGGATCTTTGTGTTCCAACCAGAACAAAAGACATGCAAGGAGAGAGGTAATTCATGTTGTTAATTGATGACTTTTCTAGAATGACTTGGGTCACATTTTTAAAAGAAAAACTGGAAGCTTTTGACAAGTTTAAGTCATCCAAAGCCTTAGAGGAGAATGAAATAGACTAAAAGATCAAATGTCTTAGATCAAATAGAGGAGGATAATTCACTTCAAATGAGTTTGAAATTTTTTGTGAAAAGCATGGGATAAGAAGACATTATTCGGCTGCAAGAACTCCAAAACAAATGGGGTTGTGGAAAGGAAGGATAGAACAATTCAAGAACTGGCTAGAGCCATGTTGAATGAGTCCAAGTTACCAAACACATTTTGGAGAGATGTGGTTCATACAACAGTCTATATTTTAAACCATGGACAAATCAGAGTGAACAACAACAAAACTCCATATGAATTATGGAAAGGAAGGCTTGCAACGGTGAAGTATTTCAAGGTGTTTGGGAGTACATGTTACATAAGAAGAGATGAAGAAGATTTGGGAAAATTTGAGCCCGGGACTGATGAAGGAATATTCCTAGGCTAGTCTTCAAAAAGTAAAGCCTATAGATGTTACAATAAGAGGTTGCACAAGGTCATTGAAAATGCAAATGTGAAAGTGGATGAGGGAAGATACTATGAAGAAAAGCCACAAGAAGGTGTTCCTCAAAATGAATAAATTTGCAAAGAAGAGGAAACTAAGGAGATAGTTGAGCAAAGAGATCCAAAGACACCATCAAGAACATCATCCAAGACACTTCCAGATTTGTTCAAAGAAACCATCCAAAAGATTTGAATATTGTTGACAAAGATAGAGAAATAAAGAACAAGGTAAAGAATGGCTAATACTTCAAACCATGAAAACATGTCTTTGCTTTCCAAGATAAAACCTAAGAACGCAAATGAAGACAAATATTGGATAGGGGCCATGGAGGAGGAATTAAATCAAATTGAAAAGAATGAAACTTGGGAACTTGTCCCAAGACCTAAAGACAAAAATGTAACTGGCACTGAGTGGGTCTTCAAGAATAAGTTGAATGAAGATGATCAAGTGGTAAGGAACAAGGAAAGGTTGGTATGCAAAAGATATGCACAAGTAGAAGGTATTGACTTTGAAGAAACTTTTGCTCCTGAAGCTAGATTGGTAGCCATCAAAATGTTTTTAGCATTTGCTAGTTTCAAAAACTTCACGGTCTATCAAATCAATGTTAAGTATGCCTTCCTAAATGGCAATCTAGAGGAAGAGGCATATATTGAACAACCAAAAGGGTTCTTGCTAGAAAACAAGGATTATGTGTGCAGATTGAAGAAATCTCTTTATGGACTAAAACAAGCCCCTAAAGCATGGTATGCAAGACTTGATAAATACTTACAACAGCAAGGGTTCAAGAAAGGCCATACAATGCTGAGGATATTGAACACTAGATGTACAATTAAATTTGCATAGCACAATCCTTGTTCCTCTTTATTGATCTCTGTAGCTTTAATAAAATTACAATTTGACAGAAATACTTCATAATCCTCCATTTGCTAATGAAATAGGCCACGGAGAGAATTTGTTTCATCCTCCGAACATGACTATAACTCCAAATTCCTTCATTGTTTGGTTCCATTGAACCCTGAATCTTTATCTATTCTTCTCCAGAATTTGAATTTGATGAATCCAAGGAAGTTGCTTCCTCACTGACTACTTGATTCTTCAAATCAATTATATATTTCCAACCCTTGTTCTCAATGGAGATTGTGTTCATTCTTCAGTTGTGAACGGCTTTGGCTGCTACCAACCAACCCTGACCCAATAATGCGTCATATGCTTTCTTCCTTAATGAAATGGCCACAAAGTTCAACAAAAATGCGTGGGTTCCATATGATGTCCCCTTGGGGTTTCAAAACTGAATTTTTTGTTTTTGTTTCAATTCTGATTTTTTGGTTTAGTGCTGGAAATGGTGCCGAAAAATTATAGAAATTGCAAAAACACAATAACGGAAAGGAATTTGCATAAACAAATGAAAACCCAGTAATCTTTATTAATTTCAATCATAAATACCACATACCCATTTGCTAGTTGGGTCAAGATGCAGATCTGATTTGGAGAACAGAAAATCTGGACCACAAACACTAGCCGCCACTCTTCAAATTGGGTTATTTAACGCTTGATGATTGCTGCAACTTGGAGGACAGATTTTGCACGCCAAATACTGAATGTAATCTGTTGTCAATGCAAAGTGATCTGCTCCCTAAATCCCACGCACAGATGCCAACATTGTAAGACCTGTTCTTTGACACACGTGCCACCTGTAGAGCTGATTTCTTGTTGTTTACAAAGTCTGATTGCAATGGCAGGTTGTACGGCCTGTTTGGATGATCTGATTTGTCCCAGGTATGGCCAGCAAAGCTATCTCTCACATGCTAATTGAAGAATATGGTGAACGCCAATTCCCACACACCAGAAATGCAAACTATGATCTGCAATTTATTACTCAAACCCTTATTTCTAAACTGCTAATGTAAATACTGAAAATGTTGATTGAAAACTTCTTCTAAATTGTGTGAGATGCTCCGATTATGTCCTCTGATTGAGACCACTCAATCTAGAATCCTTGGGCGGTCTTTCACGCCTATAGATCCTGTCCTAATC